>JAJONR010004121.1:0-35872 GCA_029582245.1 Solanum etuberosum
AAGGAAATCAAAATTTAGATAAGCATGCTAACCCACTACTGAATCTAAAAATACAAACAAATGATCAAACAACAACCTAACCAAGCCCCCATAAGCTCGGCAGGTACAAACAACACACCACCTACCTAGGCCCCCATAAGCCCACAAGGTGCCAAATCAACCTACAAACCCCTATCGGTAGCCCCTTGTCTTTGTAAGATGTCACATAGCCCTTTTTGGCAACGATATAGCCCCATAGGCAGTGCATAGCCCTCTTAGGCAACCTCATAGCTCTTTGGGCTGCACATAGCCCTCTTTTGCATCAACATAGCCCTGTAGGCAACACATAGCCCTTTTTGGCGTCAAAGTAGCCTCGTAGGCAACACATAACACTCTTTTGCATCAATATAGCCCCATGGGTAAAAAATAGCCCTCTTAGGCAGTAACATAGTACTTTTAGACAACATCATAGCCCCCACAGGCAGTTCATTTGTCAACAGCTAACAACAATAGCCCCAAGGGCGACAACGAAAAATTGAATAGGCTAAAGGCGAGCAATTTAGCTTTAAACAATATATATGAATAGTCTCAAAGTAGTTCCTAACATAGTTCATTCTTAACAGATTATGAGTCCCTAAAATGAGGGTTTATAACCACTCAATCAGCTAACCACTCACAATTACATCTACAAGATCACCAACATTAACTACCATATTATATCACTCCCAAGCTCTAAGGAGACATGCCGAACGAAGGGAATAGCCTTAACATACCTTTTCTTTTATAATTTATGCTGAAAATACCTCTGTCCACACCACTACAATACTAATAAAAAGTAAAATCAATCAGTAATTAAAAACAAGAATTACTACGGCAATTCAACAATCGATACGGATTACTATCGTAAATTACTATCTAAGAGCTAAGGTATCCATAAACCGATAAAATATGGTTCCTACCTTTCTTTACATTCCCAGAACACTTAAATAAAATCAAAACACCGAAAAAAACTCTGCTGCAAGAACCTCCACGGAGCTACACCGCTCAATTCACCATGAAAACTATACCAAAACGACGAGCTCGCCACGTAGGACAATTTTCGATAAGGAGCCAAGAAGAGATCATGAACATCCAGGGATGATTTGAGGAGTAATTCTCTGATTTTTGTGGGTTTCTTACGAGCTGGAATGAAGAAGATGCTATCTTATAAGCTTCCACCGACTTAGGGGACCCACCTCACGTGCTTGCTTGCGCAATCTCGCAAAAACACAAATATCTCTCTATTCTAAAGTCGTATGAACAAACGGTTTGATGCGTTGGAAACTAGACTCGTAGAACTTCGATTTACTAGGTCGTAGGGCCCATAAATCTTTATAGATTGAGAGAAAACCTCTGAGACATTTGACCAAAATTTCAGAGAAATATTTAAAAAGGAACTTATGATAACTTTCGCCAACTTTTATTTTGCAACTTACCTAACTTAAAAACTTGAGATACAACCCTTGAACACTTAAAATATGACATACCACATCATTCTTAATTTATTACTCACCTTCTTTGTTTTTCCATGAAGGTACGAGTTAAATTAGAGTTCCAAATAGTTGGGGTGTTACAGTCCTGACCTGATTCTGCTTGGATACGTAGGCAGTCTGAGTCAGGCTCGGTAACACTTCCTACGGGAACCTTTAGGGAACACTTCCTCATAGTTAGCATAAATTATACAGTGCATTGATCGAGCCTAACTCAGGCTTCCTAGGTATCCCCAAAATAGGAATCAGATCGTAACGTAGTTCGAATACAAGTTGAAGAATTAAAAATATAGAATGCAATGACCGAGCTTGACTCAAGTTGCCTATGTATCCAAGAAGAATCAAGTCAGGACGTAGTTCAATTAGAATAGAAGAGTGAAAAAATATGAAATGAAATGAAATGACAGGGCCTGACTCAGGCTGCCTACGTATCCAAGCGGAATCAGGTCAGGACCTAGTTCAAATACAATAGAAAAGTGAAAAACACAAAATTCAATGGCCGGGTCTGACTCAGGCTACCAACATATCCAAGCGAAATTAGTTCAGGACGTAGTTCAAATACAATAAGAAAAGAGAAAAATGCAAGGGACCGAATCCGACAAGGATTGCCTACGTATCCCACTGATGGAATTCAGGTCGAGCGTAGTCCTAAATACATGGAAATGATATTTTTAGGCTTTCTAAGGGAGACCGGATCCGATGTGGGTTGCCTACATACCCTACCGTGGGAAGTTAGGTCTATACGTAGTTCTGTTACAATAGTGAAATGCAAAAGTACAAGAAATAAAGAAAAATCTTGAGGTCTTCACATGTAGTATTTCTTGATGGCGTTTGAATTGATTGGCTTTGTGCTCATTCTCCCATCCTGCTCCTCCAGAGAGTACTCTATGAACCATGGAGGGTCCTTGTCAATTTGCTGCAAATTTCCCTTTGGCTTCTTCTTGGTGAGGAAAGATCTTCTTCAATACTAATTGCCCCGGTGTGAACTGTCGAGGTTTGACCTTCGTATTGAATGCTTTGTTCATTCTATTCTGATAGAGTTGACCATGAAAAACTACGTACATCCTCTTTTTATCGATGAGCATCAATTGTTCATGCCTTCTACGTATCCATTTTGCATCATCCAGACCAACCTCTCGGATAATCCTTAAAGATGGTATTTCCACCTCGGCAGGTATTATTGCTTCTGAACCATAAACCAACATATAAGGAGTTGCCCCAGTAGATGTTTTGATTGTGGTGCGATAACCGAGCAAAGCATATGGTAGCTTCTCATGCCATTGCATGTGACTGTCCACTATTTTCCTTAAAATCTTCTTGATATTCATAGTTGCAGCCTCAGCTACTCCATTCCTTTGTGGCCAGTAAACTATGGAATTTTGATGAGTAATCTTGAACCTTTCACAAGTTTCTCTCATAAGTTCGCTGTTGAGATTGGTTGCATTATCTGTTATGATTGATTTGGGAATTCCAAACCGAAAAACTATGTTGTTGCGAACAAAATCTGTTACTACCTTTTAGTCACTGCCTTGTATATCGAAGCTTCGACCTATTTTATGAAATAATCGATAGATACTAGGATGAAACGATGTCCATTTGATGCGGGAGACTCTATTTGTCTAATAACATCCATTCCCCAAGCGGCAAATGGCCAAGGGGAACCCATCACATTGAGCTCGTTCGGCGGAACACGTATAAAATCTCCATGCACTTGACACTGATGACACTTTTGAACGTACCTAATGCTATCTCTCTCCATGGTCATCCAAAAATATCCAACTCTTAAAATCATCTTTGCCGAAGTGAACCCATTCATGTGAGGTCCACAGGTTCCTGCATGTATTTCCTCCAAAAGTCTTGTCGCTTCTGCAGCGTCGACACACCTCATCAATCCTAAATCTGAAGTTCTTCTATATAGGATTTCTCCATTAAGGAAGAAATTATTGGCCATCCTTCTCAAAGTCCGTTTTTGCTTGCTTGTGGAATTTTCAGGATATTCTTATGCTTCTATCAACCTTCTGATGTCAAAGTACCATGGTTTTCCATCCAGTTCCTCATCTACATGAAAACAATATGCATGTCAATCATGTATATCTACATCAATAGGGTCGATGTAATTCTTGTTTGGATTCTAAATCATCGAGGACAATGTTACCAAAGCATCGGCAAACTCATTTTGAGCTCAAAGGACATGCTTGAACTCAATCTTTGTGAATCTCCTACTCAAATCCTTTATGTAATGCAAATAAGGAAGGATCTTGACATTCTTAGTGGTCCATTCTCCTTGCACCTGATGAACCAACAAGTCAAAATCTCATATCACCAAGAGTTCTTTGATGTTCATGTCTATGGCCATCCTGAGTCCGACAATACAAGTTTCATATTCCTCCATGTTGCTGGTATAGTAAAACCTAATATTGGCTGAGATTGGGTAATACTAGCCCATTTCTAAAATTAAGACTGCTTCTATGCCGACTCCTATAGAGTTTGATTCTCCATCAAAGAACATCCTCCATCCATCATACGACTCTGATATGTCTTCTCCTACAAACAAAACCTATTCATCAAGGAAGTAGGTCTTGAGTGGCTTGTAATCCTGGTCCACTAGGTTTTCTGCGAGGTGATCAGCCAAGGCTTGTCCTTTCATGGCCTTCTGTGTCACATACACAATATCGAACTCACTTAACAAAATTTGCCATTTTGCCAGTTTACATGTAGGCATCGGCTTCTGAAAGATGTACTTGAGTGGATCCATTCTTGAGATCAAGTATTTGGTGTATGTAGATAGGTAATGCCTAAATTTTTGCGCGATCCAAGTTAAAGCACAACACGTTCGTTCCAACAAGGTGTATCTTTCCTCGTATGGTGTGAACTTCTTGCTTAAATAGTAAATGGCTTGCTTTCTCCTGTCTGTCTCATCATGCTACCCCAATACACATCCAAATGCATTATCCATGACAGATAGATACAATAACAATGGCTTTTCAGGCTCTGGTGGGACTAATACTAGTGGGTTGGACAAGTATTCGTTGATTCTATCAAAAGCCTTTAGGCATTCCTCTTTCCATTTTGTGGTGGCCTCCTTCTTTAGTAATTTAAATATGGTTTCACAGATCCCTATGGATTGAGCTATGAAACGACTGATGTAATTCAGTCTTCCCAAGAAACTCATCACGTCCTTTCTGATCTTGGGGGGAGGTAGCTCTTGAATTTCCTTGATCTTTGATGGATCCAACTCTATGCCTTTCCTACTAATGATGAATCCCAATAGTTTTCCCGCAGGTACTCCAAATGCACACTTTGCTGGATTCAACTTTAGATTATACTTCCGCAACCTCTCAAAGAACTTCCGTAAGTCATCCAGGTGGTCTGAACTTCTTTTGGATATGATAACAACATCATCCACGTACACTTCAATTTCCTTGTGGATCATATCGTGAAAAAGGGTTGTCATGGCCCTCATGTAGGTCGCACCAAAATTTTTGAGACCAAAAGGCATTACTATATCGCAATACACCCTCATGGAGTGATGAACGTTGTCTTTTCTGCATAATCTTCATCCATCAGGATCTGGTGATATCCTACAAAGCAATCAACAAATGATTGCAACTCATGTTTTGCACAACTATCGATGAGTATATGAATATTTGGAAGAGGTAAATCATCCTTAGGACTGGCTCTGTAAATATCTCGATAGTCCACACATATTTTTATTTTTCCATCCTTTTTCGGCACAGGCACAATGTTGGCTAACCATGTGGGGTAATTTTAAACCCTCACAACGTTCACCTCAATTTGCTTAGTTACCTCCTCCTTGATCCTTAAACTCAAATCCGACTTGAACTTTCTTGTCTTTTGTTTAACGAGTAGACAAGTGGGATCAGTTGGTAATTTGTGCGAGAAAATATCAGTGCTTAATCCTGGCATGTCTTCATAAGACCAAGCAAATATGTCAACATACAGTTTGAGCAGCTCTATTAATTCTTGCTTTCTTTCTACCTCTAAATGTATGCTGACTCGTGTTTCCTTCAGAATTTCCTCATCTCCTAAGTTGACCACCTCTGTTTCATCCATATTGGGTTTCTTCTGACTTTTAACTTGCTTGATGTCATGTGGTAGATATTCAGGCATCATGATTTCATCATACTCTTCGTGATCTTGTTCATCGATTACACCTTGCTCAGTGGATTCGTTACATGTCATAACCATTGAACGAGAATTTTTATTAGTATGAGTGCTGAACACTGCAAAAGATAAGTAAAAATAAATAGATATTAAAAAGAACGAGACATTTTTTTTAAAGAAAAATAAAGACTTTTGATTTCAAAGCATTCCAGCTTTTAGAAGAAGAAATCAACAAAAGATTAGGCATGATTCAAACCTCAATTTGATCATGCGAATTTTAAAAATAAAAACTACTTTTCCACACTACCAAGACTCTGGTTGAAACAGGGACAGACTAACGGTCCAATTCTGCAAGATTTCTCCAGGTTCGGCATCACGGATGATCAATTTGCTGAGATTTATCTCTTCCTCTTCTCCAGCCATGGCCACGAACAGATTGCCTATTCCTTCTACGATATCAGCATCGCCTGCTTGATCTGGAATCAAAGCTTTTTATGGTACAAAGATTGTCTTGCTTGACCCGTGATGGTCTCTTCCCGAGGTAGGCTTATATCTGAGTCTGTTGGTGTCTCTCTGATGCTTCAGCTGGATTGGCTCAACTATGCCATTAGACTTGGGTCTGATTCCACTCTTAGGATGATACCCATACTTCAACATCTCTGACACAACCATTTTTGTTACACTCGATAATTTTTTATCATCTGGCTCTACTTCCTCATTGACCCTTACAACTTGCATAATTTCTAGAGTGTGAAAAGTGGCTCCATCTAATTCATCATCAATAGAATTAACAGAATGAATGGGGTGACTGAGCTCCCTGTGAATGGTAACCTCTGTGTGACCCCACTCAAATTTCACACACTGATGAAGAGTGGAAGGAACCGCTCTTGCCATGTGAACCCATGATCTTCCCAACAAAAGGTTGTAGTTGGAATTCAGTCGGCCCTACCTGCAATGTGAGATAGATCTCTCCGATGACACTTCTTTGTGCTCCATCAAAAGCTCTAACTTTCACACGACTTTCTCGTATGTCTCCCATATTCACACCTAAATCCCTCAGAGTGGTGAAAGGACAGATGTTGCATCTAGAACCACCATCAATTAGAACTCGAGTTACAATCTTATCACAACATTTGACTGCGATGTGAAGCGCTTTGTTGTACCCAGCCCCTTACGCAGGCAGCTCATCATCATGGAAAGAAATCTCGTTAGCTTCCACTATTCGTCCAATCATTGAAGCTAAGGTTTCACTTGTGGTCTCTTTTGAAATGTTCAATTCGCTTAACACTTCCATCAAAGCATTCCTATGAGCTTCAAAACTAATAAGCAGAGACAAAATGGATATGTGGACTGGCATCTTCTTCAGCTGCTCTTCGACTGAATAGTCTTTAGGCTGCATCTTCTTCCAAAATATCACGGCTTCAGCGTCGGTAACATTCTTCTTTGGATTTTGTTCTTTTCCAAGAGATCCTCGATTTAGATCCTCTGGGGAATAATACCTTCCTGATCTAGTCATCCCTTGAGCCACGACAGCGTCGATCATCTTGCCCTTGGCGCCTGCTCGATAGTCCCATGGGACTGCTTTGGTGTCATACTCAGGCTTTCTAGTGATTAGAGTGGTCACTACCACTCTTGGGAGATATGTTTGGACAGTGAGAGGTTCCCTTAGTTCAACAATGATAAAAGGTTGCGCCGAAGATGTTATGGCATTTGTTTCATCTATGATTGGGCAGTTAGGGCCCTCATATTCTTCATCTAGAGTAACCATGTTGACTTCCCAATTCTCATGGTTTGGCAAGGGGTTTTGTTTACATTGGGAGGTGCTGGAGTGCATTTGATTACTCATCTCTTGATCAGAGACTCGATCTGGTTCTTCAACCCATAACAATCTTCTGTGTCGTGTACTTGGATTCCTGAGTGGTAAGCGAATCTCTAATTTCCATCAAAGTTGCGAGGGATTGGATCAGGAAGTTTTCTTTCAACTGGTTGTAGCACTCCCGTTATCCTCAGTTGTCACGACCCAGGGGTACCCCCTAGACGTAATATGACATACGAGACCCCGAGAGGCCTCATATAAGCCACTTAGCATTCATAGTCAAGATAATAGAAAATTGGTAAAATTTAAAATATTTTCAACAACATCAAAGTCTTCATTAAACGAAGCGGAAGTCTTATACAACTTGTCTCAAAACCATCTAATACAAATATTCTTGGACACAGCCCATACAACAATGTTCAATACTAAAATTAAAAGAACATAAGGAAATGGTGGCCAAATCATCGAATGCTATGAGGACTCACCAATCTTCAACTCCTTCCTCTACTAAGATCCTAGCCATGGGGATGAGAGTCGGGAACACCGGACCCTACATTTGGATAATAAATGTAGGCAAGAGTATGCGTTAGTACAAGAATATACTAAATATGATAGCTAGTATAAACATCAAAATAAGCATAAGAGTTAGAAAATATAAGTCATAAGCATAATCAATGCACATTATAGATCATATCAACATAAAAAGAATACTTCTTGGAGTAACCTCAAAGCATACTTAGCCAAGAAATAGGTAATCCTCCACTAGTCTTACTCATCATAGAAGGCAACCTTAAGCAATCATCAAATCTCATCACCTATCATAACATATCAGCTTATCTTTTATAAACATGAGGAATCACTTCTTGCCTTCCTGCAAAGGCTCATGGGTAGTTGCCTCTTGCCTTACATATATGGTCATGGATACTCACCTCCATGTCCATCTTATGGTATCATGGGTGCTCACCTCCATGCCCAACATCATATGACATGGGTACTCGCCTCCATTCCCAACATCATATGACATGGGTACTCGCCTCCATATCATTATATAAGGATCATGGGTACTCGCCTCCATGTCCAATCATCATAATAGGAACGAGGGGATTCGCCTCTTGTTCAATTTTAAGGAATATAGGTAATCACCTCATATCCTTCTCATTTAGAGGTCAAGGGTAATTGCCTCTAGCCTCATCATTTTCTTAGTCTTTTAGCTTAGATTCATTTTAGGTAAGCAATCCTTTCAACCTAGAATCATTCAATGTGAGAAAGCCCTTCACATTCATGCATAAGCTATTCAAGTGGGAACTATCCCTTCCACAACAATCATATCAATAATCAAAAATTATTAACATAAGATTTACTCTCAAAGCACTACATCTTATAATCATCATATATGCTTCACTCTCAAAGCAATTCATAATGTATCTCATTCATCCTACAAGAATACATCTAACCCACAAATTCTCCTTTCATGGATCAAACCCGTTTAGATCAAATTCATCTTAGAAACATGGGTTAAGCATGGGTACATAAAAATTTATCCTAAAAACATGTATTCCACTCAATTCAAGCATAAACAATCATTACCTAATCAATTGGATCAACATTCATCAATACCCACATCATTAGAAGAAAACCCTAACTCAAATTAGGGAATTTCTAGTTTTCAATTGGGGAATCTTAGGGGCTCCATGGATGAAAGAATTCCATGGATGAAAATCCATCATACCTTACTATCAAAGCCCACAATTGCTTGAAGAATGGATACTTGACCTTCATCCTAGCTCCAACTCTTTCTTCTTTTTCAAGTTCTAGAGAGAGAAATATTTGAGAGGAAGAACTTGGGATTTCTTTTGTGTTTTGGAAATAATGACTTGAATGGGTGAGTTTTGGGATTAAAATCACTTATATAGGGGTCCTAGGCTTGGGTAAAACGACATAGTATTAATTCACTTAAAATCAAAAAAGACCCATAAGCCCCTAAACTTTCAATGGACTGAGCCACTTCACGTGAGGCTCCACAAGCCGTCAAGGGTCATACAGCCCATAGTGGTTCCCGTGGTCCCTTGACCAGTGGCTGGCTTGCCACCCCTCTACCCTTCTAAACCCAACTCTTGACCACGACCCCTCTCACGGCCTGTGGTGTCCTTCATGAGCCGTTTGGTGGCTCGTAGGAGGGTCTTGAGTTTTGGGCAGTTTTAACTAGCTACTACCTAGCTCACCACGCCCCTCACCACGACCCGTGGTCCACACCACGAGGTTTCATGGTGGTCGTGGGAGGTGAGCTTAGCTTGGTTAGCTACTGTGAGCTACCATGGGCAGCACCACAGCTCGTGGTGCCCTCCGTGGCCTGTATGGGTCCTCGTGGAGGTTGCCCAAGCTCACTTCCTTGGCTCTTGCCCTCTCACTTAGCCTTAGCTAAGCCTACTAGATTCCGAGGTGTTACATTATCTCCCTCTTGGGAACATTCATCCTCGAATGGAATTCTAAACACCTTCTGAAAGAAAAGACTCAAGACTAGCAGCCTATCATGCATGCAATCTCATCTAAATCCACATATCAAGGAGGAAACATCGACTCCAAGCTCAACATACTCAATGCACCATAAGAAAGGTATGAACTAGACCTAGCAACCCAATATGCATGAAATTTAAACATTACTCATACTCAAGGAGGAACTACCATCTCCAAGCTAAAAGCATGCTCAACACAATCTCATGGAGCCTATATGCAATTAATTCTCAAAAGCATGTATTCAAGGAAGACATATCAACTTCGATCTAAAGCATGTTCAGCTATTTATCTCATGAAGTGTATAGGCAACTCATACTGAATGCACAACAACATGAGGAAAATCAATCATATAAACTCATTTTCTTTCAAAACACAAGTTTTTCATGAACATGCATAAAATAAGGAAATTATGGGAATATCTAAAACACACATGCCATCACAACAAAGAGCAAACCATGAGGAACTCATTACCTCAAGCTAGAGTAGGATTAGAAGGAAAAAGATGAGGATATCGAGACATCATATCGGCCTCGGCCTCCCAAGTAGCACCCTCAACTAAATGATTCCTCCACAATACTTTCACGGAAGCAACTTCAGAGTTTTTTATTCTATTTGAATTAATTTATTTTATGTACTTTTAAATCAAAATAGCTTCTATGTTCTATATAATGGTTGCATAAATTAAAAAAAGTCCTTTATGATGGTTGTGATTATACTAAGATAAGAATTTAAACATTTTCTACGTAGATTTTTTAGATCAAATGAGTTTCTATGTTTTTTTGGATTACATTTGATATATTTGATGATTTTTTTAAAATTGTATGTTATTTTTATTTAACTTTATTGAAGTTAATATGATACTTTCTTAATTTATTATTTTTTGTTAATTTTTATACAAATCATAGATACTAACATGATTATTCCTATTGAATTATTGGTCATATATTCACATATATTAAAATGATTTTATATGTGCAATTGGAAAATTAAATTATGATGGAATCATTAGAATAATAGTATCGATAAATATGTAATACGTATCATTTATTATCATGATATATGCATATCATCTCACTTTCTTATAACCTTTTAGTAATATACTTGCATGTGAGAAAATAGGGCAGAATTTGAACAAAAAACTCTAATTAAAATATAAAAAGGGAAAATTTAGAAATGTCTGACCAATTAGACACTAAAAATATTTTTTTTTAAACAAGTGAGATAACAGATTGTAACGACCTGTTCCAGTCGTTATGGAAAAGCCAATGGGGAAAGAATTTGGGCCAGAAAACTTCTAAGTAGTAGCTTGGAAATTTATCGCCTAGGCCAGACTTGGACAAAATTTGAGTCAGGTAAGGTCTAGGGAAATTTGGTAATGGATGGGGGATTTAATTATAAGTTTGATCACATGAGTGGATAGCCAAGACGTTAAGGAGCCTGTACGACTTTACGGAATCGAATTCAGCCGAGTAGAACTCCTGAAACTAATTTTGCTGTGAAAGGGTAGTTTTAGAACGTCAAGGGTTGAAGGTATGTTGCGAAATGGGAGCTTGAAACTCAAATTCTGAGTTTCTGTCTCCGTGCAAGCTGCCAATGCGGGATTAATCCCGCCAGGACAGGGCCGATGTGGTGGGATGGGCCCGCTGTGGCGGGACAGTCGCGACTTAAATCGGGGAAAAACTCCAAAATCGTTATTTTCTACAAAACTTCATTCTTAAGAGCTAAGGGACGACCCAGGGCAGTTTCTTGACAAATTTCCATGAATTCTAGCGCTAAAGGTAAGATAATTACTTCCCTAATCTATTTTTCGATTCTTAGAACTTAGAATCTTGGGTAATTATCGTTGGGGAAGGGTTTTGGCCAGAAGCTAATGGTGGGAAAAAGCCCTAGTTGAACATTAGGATCTTGGGTTTGGCCTTGGGTTGATAATTTTGGTTATAATCCGGGTAAATTGGACCTTGTTTAGTGATCCTTGCATTAATTTCTTATTTTAGATCAAGAACGAGCTGAAAGACTCCAGAAAGGGAAGGCTCACGTGTCTTAGGAGTATTCAGGCTTGGTTTCGAGGTAGGTGATGGTTCAATTTCCTGTTGGGGGGTATATGCATGTTAATTGCTTCATTGTATGCATGCGTGTATATGAATAGGGAAACGTGAATTGAACCTAATGAAATGATTATGTGTGCACGATTACATGCCATGAACCTGTTACTTGACTGTGTGACTATGGGTACTGTTCATTATGGGTGTGACTGTGACTGTGGTTGTGCTGAATGGACCGGGTGTCACATTCCGACACATATATTGGATCGGGTGTCACGTTCTGACACATATATTCCTACACATTGATGATCTGGGAGTTGAAGGTTCCAGTACCTGATGAAAGTTTCTAAGTGTTGAGCCATGGAGGGGACCTACAGACCGTAGGTCGACCCACGGTCCGTAGGTCGAAGCGTCGTTTGAAACCGCGTCACAGCCTGTTATTTCCTTACTTGTTTCCTTTTTATTTAGGACTTGTTTTCTATAAATAGGAGATATAAACCTCATTTCTGGAGGTTAGACATTATTGTATACTTCTAAGTTTGTGTTTTGGGAATTAATTGGAAAACTCTTAGCAATTAACTTTCCGAATTTCATTTTATAAGATTTTATCTTTGAAATTCAATTGAAGATTTCGGATTTCATCAATTCTTCTTGTAAGTTCATGAATTCTTTTTACCCAATTATGAATTGTGTTCTTTCAAGCATGAGTAGCTAAATCCACAACTAGGGTTATGGGAACCATGAGCAATTAACAACGTATGAATAATAATTAAGTAATTCTTGAATAGTGTTTATGCATGTATTGTTAATTCTTTCGCTTAGAAGTCTTTTTAACGGTGGACAACGTTAGAACTCGCCTCGTTTCTACTTGCCGGACCAAGGAGGTAGTTAATGAGAAAAGAATTAACAACAGAGATTTAGTGGATGCTATCTAATAGTCTAATGTCAATTGGTGTGAGGGTGAAAACTAAGTCATACATTGATTTGATGTCTAATCTGAGGTAAAGGTAAGGGTTAGTAAAGTACACACTCGTAGCCAGACCAAGGTGCGTAGTGAAATTCCCTATTTGGAGGACCAATCACTTAGAGATACCTAACTTATCAACTTTGCATGTAAATCACTAGGAAAGGACTACTATTATTAGGATTGCTCCGTTAAGAACTTGTGGGGAACACGTACACCCTAGTTTCTCTCTCATATTGATAACTCAAAGTTTGAATCTTGCTTACTTGCTACTTAATTAACAATACGTTACTTGCTTACAAAATCCCCCATTTATTTACTTGTCTCAGAAATAATTTGACTAAACGGATATAATAGTGAGTTAAGTTTAAGTCTAAGCCATTTTCCTCGTGGGATTGACCCCAACCTACAAGTTGGGTTCTTTACTTGATAACGATCGCTTATACTTCTTTAGGGAGGTGTAATTTGAGCGTATCATTTGTTAAGAAGAAGGATGGTAGTATGAGGATGTGCATAGACTATCGACAGTGGGATAGGGTCACCATTCGAAATAAGTATATGTTGCCTCGGATAAATGATCTCTTTGACCAGTTGCAGGGTGCATCAGTTTATCTAAAATGGACCTAAGGTCTGGTTACCATCAGTTAAAGATTAGGCCTGAGGATGTACCAAAAACGGCATTCAGTACCCGCTATGGGCACTATGAGTTTTAAGTGATGTCGTTTGGGTTGACCAATTCGCCTGCAGCTTTAATGAGTTTGATGAATGCTGTGTTCAAACCATTCCTAGATTCTTTTGTTATCGTCTTTATTGATGACATTTTGGTTTATTCGAAGAGTAAGGAAGAGCATGCCGACCATCTTCGTATTGTTTTGGGTGTCCATCGGAAACAGAAGTTGTACGCCAAATTTTCCAAGTGTGAGTTCTGGTTGACTTTAATTGCCTTTTTTGGGGCATGTGGTTTCAAGGCAAAGGGTAATGGTAGATCCCCATTAGATCAAAGCAGTCAAGAACTCGGTCCGGCCTAGCAATGTGATTGAAGTTAGGAGTTTCATGGGATTCGCCAGCTACTAGCGACGGTTTGTGAACAATTTTGCTTCTATCATCACGCATTTGACAAGGCTGACCCAAAAGGAGGTGTCTTTCGCATGGACCGACAAATGTGAAGAGAGCTTCCAAAGGCTCAAGACTCTTCTTAACACAGCACCTATTCTTGCACTGCCGATGGAAGGTAAAGATTTCATTTTTTATTGTGATGCTTCACATTCAGGTTTGGGTGTTGTGTTAATGCAGGATAAGAATGTCATGGCTTATGCATCGCGGCAGCTAAAGGTGCATGAGAGAAAATACCCGACGCATGACTTGGAGTTGGTAGCGGTAGTGTTTGCTCTCAAGATCTGGAGGCATTACCTTTATGGTGTCAAGTGTGAGGTGTTTACTGACCATCGTAGTCTACAGCAGGTATTCATTCGGAAGGACCTGAATCTGAGACAGCAAAGGTGGATGGAGTTACTCAAGGATTATGATGTTACCATCCAGTATCATCCGGGTAAGGTTAATGTGGTGGCAGACGCATTAAGCCGGAAGACGGTGAGTATGGGTAGTCTAGCTTTCTTGGATGTGTCCAAGCGAGCTTTGGCCAAGGATATTCAAACCTTAGAGTCTAAGTTCATGCAGTTGGGCATCTCAGAAAAAGGTGGGGTTTTAGCCAGCATTGAGGTTAGGCCCACATTCATTAAGGAGATCAAGGCCAAGCAGTTTGAGGATGAGAGTTTGAATGAGCTCAGAAAGAAGACACTGTTTGGCAAGGCACAAGATGCGGCTCTGGATGCGGGTGGTGTTCTCAGTTTTAAGGGAAGAATTTGTGTTCCCCGAGTGGATGACTTGATTTAGAAGATGTTGACAGAATCCGATGGTTCGCGGTATTCCATTCATCCGGGTGTGACCAAGATGTACCGAGATTTGAAACGACTTTATTGGTGGCCCGGCATGAAGAAAGACATAGCTGAGTTTGTGGCTAAGTGCCAAAACTGTCAGCAGGTAAAGTATGAGCACCAAAGGCCTGCAGGTTTGCTTCAGCGAATCCCAATTCCTGAATGGAAGTGGGAAAGGATAGCTATGGATTTCATGGTTGGTCTTCCCAAAACCTTGGGGAAGTTTGACTCCATTTGGGTAGTAGTTGACAGACTGACTAAGTCAGCCCACTTCATTCCAGTCAGAGTAGACTATAATGCTCAGCAGTTGGCTCAGGTCTATGTGAAGAAGATAGTGAGGTTGCATGGGGTGCCCCTTTCCATCATCTCGGACCGCGGTACGCAGTTCACATCCAAGTTTTGGGGGAAATTGCATGAGGAGTTGGGCACTCAACTCACTTTTAGCACAGCCTTTCATCCATAGACGGACGGGCAGTCAGAGAGAACTATTCAAGTGTTAGAGGAAATGTTTAGAGCATGTGTGATTGACTTTGGAGGGCATTGGCATAAGTTCCTACCGTTGTGTGAGTTCTCCTATAATAACAGTTACCACTCCAACATTGACATGGCACCATTCAAGGCACTTTATGGGAGGGGACGTAGATCACCCATGGGGTGGTTTGAGGCTGGAGATGTGAAACCTTTGGGGGTTGATTTGGTGAAAGATGCTCAGGATAAGGTAAGAAGCATTCAAGCAAAGCTTTTAGCAGCCCAGAGTCGACAGAAAAAGTATGCAGACCGTAAGGTAAAGGACATGACATTGCAGGCTGGTGAGCAAGCTATTCTAAAAGTGTCACCCATAAAGGGGGTGATGAGATTTGGCAAGAAGGAAAAGCTTTAGTCCTCGATACATCGGACCATTTGAGATTCTTGACTGTGTAGGGCTAGTGGCTTATAGGTTGGCTTTACCGCCTAGTCTATCGGGAGTCCATCCAGTGTTCCATGTATCCATGTTGAAGAAGTATCATGGGGATGGAGATTACATCATAAAGTGTGACTCAGTTTTGTTAGACAAAGACCTTTAGTATGAGGAGTAACCGGTTATAATTCTTGATCGCGATGTTCGGAAGCTGAGGACCAAGGAGATAAATTCCGTGAAAGTTCAATGGAAGCATCGTCCGATTGAGAAAGCTACCTGGGAAACCGAGAAGGACATACGAGATAAGTATCCCCAGTTGTTCGACGATTCAGGTACTACTCTACTCTTGCCTTACCCAGTCCTCCTAGTTTATCACTCGGGGATGAGTGATGGGTAAATTTGTATCTATTGTAACGACATGTTCCCGTCGTTATGGAAAAGCCAATTGAGAAAGAATTTGGGCCAGAAAACTTCTGAGTAGTAACTTGGAAATTTCTCGCCTAGGCCAGACTTGGATGAAATCTGAGTCAGGTGAGGTCTAGGGAAATCTGGTAATGGATGGGGGATTTAATTATTAGTTTTATCACATGAGTGGATAGCCAAGACGTTAAGGAGCCTGTACGGCTTTACATAATCGAATTTGGGCTAGTAGAACTCCTGAAATTGAGCTTAGCGTGAAAGGGAAGTTTTAAAACGTCAAGGGTTGAAGGTGTGTTGCGAAATGGGAGCTTGGAACTCAAATTCTGAGTTTCTGTCTCCGTGCAAGCCGTCGGGGCGGGATTAATCCCGTCAAAGCAGGGCCGCTGTGGCGGGATTAATCCCGTCAAAGCAGGGCCGCTGTGGCGGGATGGGGCCCGCTGTGGTGGAACAGTCGTGACGTAAATCGGGAAAAAACCCCAAAATCGTTATTTTCTGCAAAACTTCATTCTTAAGATCTAAGGGACGACCCAGGGTAGTTTCTTGACAGATTTCCACGAATCTAGCGCTAAAGGTAAGATAATTACTTCCCTAATCCATTTTTTGATTCTTAGAACTTAGAATCTTGGGCAATTATCGTTGGGGAAGGGTTTTGGCCTGAAGCTAATGGTGGGAAAAGCCCTAGTTGAACATTAGGATCTTGGGTTTGGCCTTGGGTTGATAATTTTGGTTATAATCCGGGTAAATTGGACCTTGTTTAGTGATCCTTGCGTTAATTGCTTGTTTTAGATCAAGAACGAGCTGAAAGACTCCGGAAAGGGAAGGCTCACGTGTCTTAGGAGTATTCAGGCTTGGTTTCGAGGTAGGTGATGGTTCAACTTCCTGTTGGGGGATATATGCTTGTTAATTGCTTCATTGTATGCATGCGTATATATGAATATGGAAACGTGACTTGAACTTAATGAAATGATTATGTGTGCACGATTACATGTCATGAACTTGTTACTTGACTGTGTGACTATGGTACTGTTCATCATGGGTGTAATTGTGACTGTGGTTGTGCTGACTGGACCGGGTGTCACGTTCCGACACATATATTGGATCGGGTGTCACGTTTCGACACATATATTGGACCGGGTGTCACGTTCTGACACATATATTGGACCGGGTGTTTCATTCCGACACATGTATATTGGATCGTGTGTCACGTTCCGACACACTAACAGTTTGGGTGTGGGTTCCATGAGACGAATACAACTGGAAACGGAAAGACTAAAGAACTATAACTACTCGTCTATGAAGCCTCTAAAAAATGAGGAATGTCGGGACAAGACCCCCGATCATCCTAACAACTGAAATACTAGAAAATAAAGTAAAGGGAGTCCTCCGGAAAGCAAGGAGGCTCACTAACTAACTCTGAGTGCTCAACTGGATCAACGAGGCGCTGGATGTTGATCCTGGTTACCTGTGTCTGCATCATAAAATGATGCAGGCCAAATGGCATCAGTACATTGAATGTACGAGTATGCGAGGGGAAAACTAAACATAACATAAGCTTGAAAGGAGTCTGAAAGGAACATTTACCTTGGCTTTACTCAACTCATGAATAACTCAACTCAAATACAAAGTAAAAACAATAATAAAGGTGCAGTTTATACAAAGCATTTAAAACAGTAGATGACAATTCAATGTATTAAAGAAATACAATAGCAACTCAGTTTACTCATATAATAAAGTAATATAATATTGTGGGAGTTTCTCTAACCGACAACCACCACTATGAGCCTAAGTGATGATACATCGTCTTGCCCACGTTGCCAGAACTGTCCTATATTTTGCCGTCATATAGAACGCCTTAACTAAGTGGATCCACTAGTCTATGCTTAAAAGCACTAAGGAGTCATCTAAAAAGTATGATCCTTTCTACCCATGATGGCTACATGGTTTATGGAGACTTGAGTTATTATGAACTCGCGTCCCCATATCGGTGCTCAATAATACTTCCAAAAAGTACTCAACTCATATGTTTTAAAAACAAAACACTTTCTTTGGTTTGAGATAATTACTCAAAACTTAGCTTAAAAGCTCTCTTGGAAATCGGTGTTTCCTTTCTTGTTCAAATGTGAAAATATTTTAACTCTTGGGAATACTTAGTTCCCGTATAATCTTTGAAGAAATGAATTTTTACTCTTACTCTTTACTCAACTCAAAGCTTAAGTCTTAAAATAAAGTTAAAACGTTTGTAAAAGACTTTTGGAAAACTTTATGAATTTCTCTTAACTTGACTCTTAACTTCTCTTGACTTGACTCTTAACTTTCCTTGAATTGAATTATGGATTCAAGGATTGTGATTTGTGATAGGAAAGATCTCATGATGTTTAGGAGTGTTTCTAGATAGTTAAACATGAGAAAAGATCAAGAAATCACTATCTGGAAGCAAGTCCGCGACGCGGAGATGCATTTAATTATTTGGTCACAAAATAAATTTTGAGACAGAACGGTCCGTGACCGTGATGCGACGCGAAGAAACTTTTCCCAAATCTGAGGAGCAGGTCTGCGACGCAGACCCGGTGCCCAGATTCGCCCGACTTTTTTCTTCTTTGTTTTCTAGCCCCAATTCACCTAAACTCGACTATTTTTCTCAAATTCTCTATAGATTCAGATACCCAGTATACGTACATAAGAATCTATTCATAAACAACACTAAAATCGACACGATTTCCTCAAGAGCTCAACAATCCTAACTTAACTCAAGAACGAAAGTCAATATTCAAGAACACAATTCAAAATCATCAACTTCCAACTTTCTAGAATGAATTTCACTAAACTAAACATGATTGGCGCGTGGGTGAACGAACCCAACGCTATGAAAGTCTCACATACCTCGTAGGGATCACCCCTTGACGAAATCCACGACCTTAGCTTCAAGAATTGACGATTCCTTGTCTTCTCTTCTCCTTTCTCCTCTTCTTTTCTCTTTTCTCAAAAGCGTAAACTGACCAACTTCAGTTTAGACTCCAAATAATTACCAAAAAAATGAAATTAAGTCACTGGGTATGGAAAAGACCAAACTACCCTTCTAAAATCCGAATTAGACTTTCCTTATCCAAACAGCCCAACTTCAAATGGGCATATCTCACTCATACGAACTCAGAATTAAACAAAATTGGTGGCGTTGGAAAGATAATTCAAAGATCTTTCCTACGGCATCTAGAAGCACACCTAAATCATCCTGAGCTAGGAGTTATGGTCGTTTGAAGTTGACCAAAACTCATACTTAACTTAATTTAGCCAATTTTCCAGATTTTTCATTTTTTCCAAAAATGACTCTTTCTAATTCTTGCTCTTTCTAGTTGCGGGGTGTTACACGCTCCTCCTTCCCCATGCCCCCCTCACTCTCGTCTCCCATCATCTCTGCCAAGAACGGCCTTGGACCGCCGGAAAATGTCAATTTCCGGCGGTCTCCAACGCTTTTTCCTCCATAAATCTCTCACCCCCTTCAAATCAATCTGAAAAAAGAATCAAAGTGGATTCTTGAGAGATTTTTTTCTTCTCCTTCATCATTATTTTTCTGTTTTTTTGATATTTTGCTTTCCAAGAATTCAAATTTTGAATTCTTGAAGCCCTAATTTGTCGATAAAAAGAACCCATTTGGTTCTCATCATCCAGCATCGAAAAAAAACGATTGAGAACCGATCCAAAAAATCATCCAAGAACAGAGGTAAAGATAGCGAAAAATAGAAGCAAAAAATCCATCTAAGAAACGATCGAGAAATCATCCAAAAAAATCCAACGATCATCCAGAAAATTGGAGAGATCGAGAAATCCGAGAGATTTAGCAAAGGAGTAAAAATGCAACGCACATTCAAATTTTGTAGAGTTCGAAAGTTCTCTTCTCTTTCTGGCTCTTTTGTTCTTAGTTCTAATTCGAGCCCAGACCTTGACGACAAAGCTCCCTAGTTTGCTGCTCTACAGAAGGTCAGTAATCTCTCCCCTTTTTTTGTTCGATTTCAGTATGTTGCTCATAGTTGGGATGTTTTGTGTAAACTTTGTTTACTGATAATATCAAGTATGGTTTTGTTTCTCCAAAGATTTGCTTAGATGTCATTTGTTTTCAATTTTTAGACTTTGTAATAGGGAGCTCTTCTTTAGGCATATTTTTCTGCTACATAATTGAATATGGTTTCTTATAGTTGTTTGCAATCACTACTGTGGCTCGTTTGAGGTTCTGATTGTGTAGGATGCTAGTTATCTTGACTTGTATTCGTATCTTTGCTTCTTCTTTTTTTAGTCTATGGTTTATTCTTAGATTAGTTCTTGTATGGTACAAAATATGGTCTGATTCTTGCTCGTGTTTAAGTTACAGGTTGTATTATGTCCCATGATTATGAGTTCTTTTGGGGTTCATTTTGTTGTAATTTAGATGGGTATTTTGTGAATTGCTGCTGGCTATTTATATTTTTTTTGTATTCATTCTCAGCTCAATTAGAATCAGTTCTCATGCGTAAAAATGATATACATCAGTTTACTAGACATTCATCTTCAAAATTGACCATTTTAGTTTAGTGGTAGCAAACCTCAAATCTTAAAAGTTGGAAAATAATCATCTTCCTGCACTTTCTTTGTTACAGTTAGACGCTGCAAAATGAGATTTGATCATAATTATTTATCTTATTCCCTATGTGACTTTTCTATTTATATTAGTTCATTCTCTGTCTTATTTAGTGTATCTTTTGCATAAGATTTTATTCACTCCTTAAGTTAGGTACATTCGGGATGCTATTGTTATTTAATGATTTAAAATACCATTTTAGCCAAGTCTTTGATATTCTTCTTTTAGTGTATACTTACATTATTGTATCGTTTAATTAGTTACTAATCTTTATCTCCTTATTTTTTTTTATGTTTCATGTACAATCGGAGGGCTGTAGTTTTTGTTTTGGAACTCGTTTTGGCCTAAAATATTTGGCCAACAACAATTAGGACCATCGCAACGCTTGGAGTCTCGTAAATTAGGAGTCCAATGTTTCTTAGCTTTTCTTTCGTTGTCTTAATTATGTTGTTTGGATATGTTGATTAACCTTTACTTATGTCTGCATAACTCTTAAGTTTTTGATATATTAAATTGTTTGTTTTTTATTTTGAAGATTATTTATGTGAGCTAATATTATTTGTTAACAGGATTGAAAGTTATATTATAAACTTTGGTAACACTCTTAGAACAAATGATGGAAAAAATATTTTTTTTCTTAAAAATAGGTTAACATAGTTTACTTTTCCGTATTCATTTAGGCCTTTTAAGGTGAGGAAAAGGAAATTCATATTCATTTAGGTCTTTCAAGTTGAGGAAGTGTAAAACTTATAGTTTAGAGTTTTCAAATGAAGTTTCAAAAGGCTAAAATAATATTCATTTAGGCTTTTAAGGTGTGAAAAAAGGAAAACTCATCGTTTAGGAGCCCCAAATGAACTTAAAACTAGTTTAAAGACTAAAATAATTACCCTTTAGAAATGGGAAAAGGGTTCGAAATATATCCAAACTTTGAGCGAAATTGTTGTAATAATTCCAAACTTTGGGCAGGACCTATTAGCCCCTGCACTATTTAATAGTGTATTTTAAAGGTATATATGTGCCCACGTTGACATCATAAAAATTGCATCATTATAAATAGTAATATATACCATTAAAATACACTATTAAATAGTGTAGGGGGTAAAAGGTCCTGCCCAAAGTTTGAGACTGTTACAACAATTTCGGTTAAAGTTCAGATATATTTCTGACATTTTTCCCTTTAGAAATACATATTTTTAAGAAAACAAGTAAGGAAGTAGGTCCTATATTTTATTAACAAAATAAAATGTAAGTTATAAGATAGGTCCCAATAGTTAGGCCTATTTCATATTCTTTAAATTACTCTCATATCTCTTTACACACTTGGTAATTATTTAACTTAGGCAATGCTTTCTAATTAGGTTATCTGTTAACATTTTCTTTTCATTTATAAAGGCGTAACTTTTCAAAGAAGTTTAACTTGGAGTGATGTTTTCAAATGTTATGTACCTATTTTTCTGATTTGTTTTAAACCAAGTGTTTAAAGTTTAAGTTAAAACAACTTAAAAATGCAGATTTTTGGGGTCCAAAAGAGTAGGATTTCAAGCTTAAAGAGAAAAGATTTTAAGAGCCCTAAGGTGTAGTAATTTGAGTATTAATAAGTACAAGAAAACTCATCAATTGGGACTTCCAAATGAATTTGAGATTAGCTTAAAGGCTAGAATAATTACCTTTAGAAATATATAGGGCTAAAATAATTACCTTTTAGTAATATTTTTAAGAAAATAAATAGGGAAGTAGGCCTATATATCTATCTATATATAATAAGAGAAGAAAAAACACATACGTGTCAGCACCACAAAATTTCTAGAGATATTAAATAATAAATAACAATTTAAAAAAAAAAATTAAAAAAAATTAAATTAAAAACCGTTTTTTAAATTTGTTTACGTTGAAAACTATTGTACTGATTTTATTTTTTTTAATAAATTGAATATGTTTGCTAACTGTCTAATTTTTTAAAAATAAATGTAGAAGTTAGAGTTTTTGAACTATCAAAATTAAAAATATAAAAATAAAAACAAATAATCATAGTAATGTAACCACTCATCATAACTCCCCTAACACTACTGTTGTTTTTCATAAATATCTATATATTTATATAATAAGGTGATAGCGCCTACGTGTCAGCATCATAAAAAACAGACTTTTTAAATAATTTAAATCAATTAAATATAATAAAATTAAATAATAAATTACTATTTTATTTTAAAAAAATAGGGATTTATGAAAATCGAATAAAAAGAAAAAGGAAAAAAAAAACATGACATAACTGCAAACAGAAGGAAATGAATAATACGGACCCCACTTTCTTGAAAACACGGAATTTTAAAATTTTGAAATTTATTCAAATTTAAAATAATAAATCACCTATTTTATTTTTAAAATAGTTTTTACAATTAAATTCAAAAAACTAAACAAAAATTTTAATCAGTTTTAAAATTTAAAATAAATAAACATGAAAGCAGTTTTAAAAACTATACACGTGTATAGTTTTAGAAAAAGAAGAAATATTTAATTAAAAAAACTGAAATTGTGTATTTCTTTTACATAAACTGAAAGATCGTAGGTTACTTAAAGATTCCTAATTTATCTCTGTTACTTAAAAATTTAAAAACCATTTTCAAAACAAAACAACATTTATTTCATATAGCGATCACGTTTACTAATCATCTAAGGATTGTTTAGGATTTTCAGAGTTCTTCTTGATTTATTTATTTTTCCAATTTATTTATTTTTACAGTGTGTTGTTTGTATTTCATGATTCGTCTTCTCGTTGGTAGATCTATTGAAGAATCTCCATGACCAGCGAAGAAATGCTCTTGAAGATGCGCGAAATAGAGATTTATCTAATTGAGAAGGAGAAGAACAATTTTATTGCGAGAAACGTTTTTTTTCAAAAATGGTAATGTTTTTGTTGGTATTTCTCACTATCTTTTCCTTTACTTATGTTAGACATGAATTATGTTATGATCCTGAGTGTGGCTAGAAATGTTGGAGGTTGGGTTCGAAATGAAAGGCACAAGAATAATAATACTATGAAATGAAGGGCCGAGATTAGAAGTTGATTAATGAAGGGCGAAGGTTGAGATTAGGCCACGTCAATAGGTGGTTATATATACGCAACAACAAAAGAGAGAAATGATGGAAAATATCTGGTATCATTTCTTCCTCATTTTCTTCTCAATCTTCCCTCTCTTTCTCTTCTCCCTTCTTCCTAAATTCTGATTCACTTCTCATCTCTTCTCTACAGATCTAATGATGGCTATGAAGTATTGCTTAGTTTAGTTAGCTTAGTTCATCGTAGTTAATTTTCCTCTTGTAATCAAAATCCATTTAGCATTTATAAATCAGAAAACTGTCCCAAAATCTGAATTCCTTTTCCTTTTCTACAATTGCAATTTTGGATCCCATTGGGATCATAACAATTGGACGGTCAACTAACCAAACAATGTCGAATTCTGGAGGGATTGAACACTAGTTGCAGAAAACTCAATGAAACACAAGCGGGCATTAGGGGAACACTGGAACTAATCCTAGAACGATTGAAAACCATAGAAAGGAGGTCAGCACCAGTGCCAAATCAGAACTGTGATGAAAATGGATGTAGTGTATACAACTTTGATTGCGAGTGCCAGACTCGTATAGAAATTGATGCTACATCTCCGCAAAGTGCAGAACGTTGTGTACGCAACATCGATTGTGGGTGCGCCATTTGTATGAGTATTGATGCTACGTTTCCAGGAAATGCAGTATGTTGTGTACGCAATATGGATTGTGAGTGTGACATTTGTATTGGAACCGATACAACTCCAGGAAATGAAGGTTTGAACGGCGACGAAATAGAGATGAACCGACCTTCTGAATTTCAGGTACTTGATGGCACAAAGGTAAAACTCGATTCTCTTGTCCTCGGGTGTACTCGAGAGCTTGATTTGTTTAGTGTCTTCTTTAATACATGGCAGGAGTGTGGGGAATTCAAAATAACTAGAGTTGCTTCTTACTTGTTTGATAAAATGTGCAAAAGGGATCATATAAAAGTAGTACATGGATTAATAAGAGTTAAGAGCAAGTTGTCTCTGGTTTTAGTTGAAAATGGGCTGGTTTTTCCTGTATGGGATCCAGGGATAGGTTTGAAGACCGTTAAATTAGTTGGTCATTACAAATATGAAGAGATTATGTTTACTTCCAAGATGTTCGATAAAATGTCGAATAAGAATCTGGTTCCTTAGCCGTGTTTAGGTTCTACCTTTCTCGAGTTGGGTGACCAACTGTTGGAATGTACGCGTCCACCAGTGTTCACAGGACCAGGTTCCCGACAGATTAAAAGTGCAGAAAATAAATAGCACAATGTAAAACAGGCACAAGAGTTTTACGTGGAAACCTCCTTGCTCAAGGGAGTAAAACCACGACCTGTCACACAGGATTTCCAAACTGTTTTCACTAATCTTCTCAAGCAAAAGCGAAACATAGTTTAAAACCACAACAGTGAGATTAACACCCTAATCCCACACTAAGTAATACTCCTATTACTTAAACGAGCCAAAGCAATAATCCTATTGCCCACTAAACCAACTAACACTAGTTGATCTAGACTTTAAGAACCCCTAAGGCTAACTATAGCCACCAACTCCGATCTCGAAGACAAGAGCTTAAATGAGCAGCAACTCTGATGCACCACACATCAACTAACTCTAGTTAACACTCCTACGCAACTCTACCCAAGAGAACACCAAAACAATGGTGTAGAAGGCTTGACCAAAACTTAGAAGATTCGACTAACTAACTCTAGTTAATACGACTCAAACTTAATATTTAGACAAGCAAATGATCTACTATCCTTTATAACTTAGGAGTAGGTTTACAATGTAAGCACATAAGACACAAAGCTCAAAATACAACAAGACTCTTCTTCACTCTATCAGGTCCCTTTGTTGAGTTGAGCAGTGTTCTTCCTTGAAGATGGCTTTCTCTTTGTAAGCTTAAGAATTTTGTTTGCCAAATCTTGAGTTTGTGTTTTGTGTTAAGAGATTATATGAATGAACACAAACTGCTTGAGACCGCCCATTGGCTGAGAGCCTGCTTCTTTGGAAGGATGTGCACCTACCACATCAGAGGTGGCAGCTTTTCTGACAGCTGTCTTGTCGTCCTTTTTACATACGCAGTCTTTTAGGGACCAGGTTCCTTGCAAACTTTTCTTAGTGAGTTCTTGAGAAGACTTGCTAGCTCTCTCTCCCTTTGAATGAATGATTTAATTTGTTGTTTGTCATGTTGATTAAATCAACCATAAAGAGATATTGACCATTGGACAAACAACCTCGTCCATTCTGATTGGTGTAGTACACTAACGCCTCACCAAACTCTGACAGGACAGCTTTACAGTTGTACACCATTATAAATCTGGACGAGAGAACTCTGCCAAGGACCGGGTCCCTGCAATTGTGAGCCACTGAAACAGACAGTCTCATCCGCTCTTCCTATTGGTGCAGTACACTGCACTTTTCACCTACCACCTGACATGACAGCTTTACAGTTGTACCCCATTTGAATCTGGACAAGAGCACTCTGTCAAGGACCAGGTCCCTGCATTTGTAAGGATCATCAAAACACCTAGAATATAACATTTTCCCCCTTTTTGATGATGACACACAAATATTACTCACACTGAGTTTATTCATTCATTTCACTATCGTCAGTCCCAATAACAAGGATCTGGTTCCTTGTTAGATCTCTAAGTTTGTTAAATCATCAAAACTTAATATCAGCTCCAAACTAACATTTTTCCCTTTTTGATGATAATAGACTTATTCACCAGTTCCCCCTATCAACAAGAACTCTTCAGGTAACTGGAGTTTCATCATCCCCGAAGTTTGTCAAATCATCAAAATAGCATTTTCCCCCTTTTTGATGATGACAAACTTGTTCAACTTTTTCCCCCTATCGGCATGACCACGTCCTCTTCAAGTAGCTAGCATTTATTCCCCCTATCATCATGACCATGTCTTCTTCAATTAGCTAACATCATTGATCTCATACCTTAACAATATTTTTCCCCTTTTGACATCATAAAAAAAGGGTTAAGCAGTAAACCAAGTTGACAAAAATGCAGTTCAAGCAAATTCATGGCCACTTGGGAAACACTGAGCATGAGTAAAAATGCATAAAGTAATGAGATAAGTCAGTAGAAACAAGAAATTTTTCATCCATAAATAATAGATCAGCCATCAAAGCATTGCAAATATGATTACGAATGAAAACCAGGACAATGCCCACTCAGTTTCGATAGAAAAAGAGGAATGAGGACTGACATAGAAATTTAGGAAGAGATGGGATGACTTAGAGGCAAGGGATTGAAAAAATAGAATTAGTAGAGCATATCCCTTAACATGGTATTTTCAGAAGCCTCTCTTGAAGTTCACATTCTTTGTTGCCCAACCTTCATGTTGAACCTTCAGGGCTGCCAGTTTTTTTTTCTCAACCTGGTCCCTCTGATTGTGCTGTTTCAGAAGCTGAGCCTTAAGGCAAACCATTTCAGTATCCCTGTTAGCAATAGCAACTATCATAGCTTCCACTGCAAGCCTGAGTTTCTCATGACAGAAAGATTGATGAAATCAAACTCACTCAAGGCCTCCGAGATGAACAAATCAATAATTGAAGGACCATTTCAATTTCATTTTTTTTAAGGTCAGACACTCTCCTATTCAGAATACTTTAAGTTCTCAGAATATCAACCTTTCCCTTTTTGAACATCATCTTTTCCACCTTGTTTTTGCTTGTTGGACCCGGTCCCTCTTCACACTTAAAACCATCTTCATCGGAAAAATTTCAGTAAGAACAAAAGGGTTTAAGCATTTGAAGTGTTCTTGAGAGAGGAGAAAAGAGTGTTTTGAAGATTTTAGATTTTGGAAAGGGATTTGAAAAGAAATATGGAGTATAAAGGAAGTGAAAGGGTATATTATGTGAAAGAAAGTATCATTTTGGTATTCAAAAGATGGGACAACGGTCAGATACCTGAATGACATACATGTGGCAATTGCAACGGTTCTCATGCATAAATCAAACTGCAATGTTAAGAGTGCTAACCTTCGAGAATGGACCGGGTCCCTCTCTGTAGTTTGTATGTGATTGCCAAGATCTGCCCTGACCTCCCTTTTCCTTCAGCCCTTTTTCCATGTGTGTATACCTACAAAAGGTATGAGACTGAACTTGCTAAAACATACATAACTAAAAAACAAGGATACCTGCTCCATTTGCATAGTCATGAGAGGGTTGATTGCTTCAGGCAGAATCCATTCAATCAGGTTTCAGCATTTTCAACTTCAGTTTGATTATCTCAGCCAGGTCTTCTAAGAGCTTCAAGCTACTTCTTGATCTACAAGAGTTGATCACATCAAGCTGCACTTGCTACATTGCTTCTCTGCCTCAGTTGTTGAAAGAGCAACTGAATCTTGCCTTTTCGTTCCCCATGATTGAGAGATCAGCCTAGAACATAAGCCGTTCATGAGGTACTCTTTCTACCAACTGGATATCCAGCATGATCAACATCACCATATTCCTCCAAATCAAAAAGTCTCCTGATGGAGAGAATAGAACCAGGTCCCTGTCTTCTTCAAATGTCTTAGGATTCTCTGAGCAACCTTCAAATGTGATTCCTTTGTACAAGAATGGAATCTTTGAAGCAGGTTCATCAGCATCCAACTTCAAGTTAGTGCCCATGGAAGTATGAATTGTCTAGGCATACATAATATGAACCTTCTTCAGCAACTTCTCTGAGCTGGTACCAGGTCCCTGTCTTTGTTCAGACATCAATTTCCCTGATCACGCTGTGCTATCTTCTTCCCTTCAGCTAAGTCACTATGAGTGTATACAAGTGAAGATGTCAGCCACTTGATCTTCCATTTTGCAAAACTCTTTTTAAGCCATTTTTGAAGAGGAACTTGGACAACCTATCAGCTTGTTGGGGAACCGAGTGTCATACTTTGCTTCTTTCAAACTGAGCTTGATCAGCTTCTTCATTCTAACCTTCAGAATTTACATTATCAGTTTGAACTGCATCATCTATGTTTAACATTGTCTATCGGACCAGGTCCCTCATCAGGTTCATCATCTGTATCAGCTTCTTTGGGATTGCTGGAGTCATGAAGAGAATATTCTGTAGCAAGCTCACTGTTTAGACCATCTCTTTGAATCTGGAGCAGCTCTTCCATCTCTGAATCTTCTTTGTTTTGCAACTTACTTCTCAATTCTTCTAGACTCATCAAAAATCACATAAACATCTTTTTCATTATACACCAGATAAGCCTTGCTGGAGGAAGAATATTGCATAAATACTCTTTCATCATTATTAGGATCAAACTTCTCAATATCATCCTTTAGGTCACAGAACATGTAGTATTCACCACTTCAGCCCTATAATTCTTTGGAAGATTAACAGCCTATTTATTCCACTTGAAGGATGGTCTGATCTGCTTCTCTTTAGCACAAGCATCACAAACTTTGTCATCTGTAAATTTTATTTTGGGCAGACCACGGACCAGGTCCCTTGACACAAGTTTGTTTAGCAGAGGAGCCCTCACATGGCCGAGTCTCCTGAGTCATTGATCAGTATTCTCAACTTGACCACAAAGGCAAGTGAGACTGTTACTACGAGCAGTGTTCAGATCAGCAACATACATGTTCTTGCATCTCTTTTCTGTCAAGATCATCACCCGAGAGAGCAAGTTTGTGACAAATCTGATAAGAGCTTAGCTTTATTTCGTTCATCACAAATCTGTGGAACACTTGAAGGATTGTACTTCAACCATTGACATAGTACACATCCTTAATGGTGTGTTCTACAGACTTCCCAACCGTGCCTACACCAAGAATATACCCTTTTTTTTTATCGCCAAATGTGACACCTTCACCTTGAAGTGCCTTAAGAGAGAGGAAGTTTTCAGTTTTCCCAATCACGTGCTTTGAGCATCCGCTATTCATGAACCAACACTAACTGTTACTACTTCCTCTCACTTGCATACCATATCACTTGTTAGCCTTGGGAACCCACTTGAGATGGAGTTCCCAAAAACTATCAAGAGGCTTAATGAGAAACCTTTCAGTCCATGGGGGCAAAGTATTCTTATTGAACTGGTATCTGGGACCATGTACCTTTTTCTTTTTCACGAAAACTTTTCTCGATTTGAGAAACTTCTCCTACCTTTCTTTTACTCCTTTTAGAGTCTCACATTTTTCTTTCAGATGGCCATTTCTTCCACAATGGGTACACAGAAGATTGTCAGACACAGAGACATATTTAGTGTGGGGATTGTAGGGAGGCTCTATCTGTCTACAACCTAAGCCCTTTTTACTGTTGAACTTCTGATTCGCTAAGTTAGAAAGGATTTTAGACGAATCAATCCATTTTAGGGAGTGGTTTAACTCTTCTTTGATCTTACACAGATCCTTCACTAATTGAGAGTTTCTTTCAAGGGAGGCAACTAACTTAGACTCAAAGGCCTTCAGTTTCTCTTCTAGCTCGACCTCAAAGTTACTGAGTTTTCATTTCCCACCCTCAGAGGTACCAGGTTCCTCGTTGGGCTGCAAACTATCAGTCTCTAGAATACTTATCCTAACACCTATTTCAGACATTTGAGAGTTAAGAGCTGTATTTTCATCTTCGCACAGACTCAGTTTTTCACTTATCATCAAATTATCAGAAGTTAATTCATCAACTGAGTCAATTAGTACAACAGCAAGTTTTCTTAGTCTTTTAATAGAAATAGTGTCTAGGTCACTTTTGAGATAAAAAAGGGTTACCTCATCCCGATTCTCCTCATCATCAGATTTTTCCATTAGTGAGAAAATGGAGTTGAATACAGATTCATCATCTTTGACAGCCATCATCGAGACATCTTCTTGGCTACCTTCCTCTTCCTCGGATTCGCTGGATGCATTTCCCCAGACAACAAAGGCTTTCTTCACTAGATGATCAGCATGAGCCTTTCTTTTGGCATGGTCTGGGACCTGGTCCCTTCTTCGTGGGTTGAAGTCCTGCGTTTCCTGCTTCTGGCTTGGACAGCCCCTCATGAAATAGCCAGGTTTCCCACATTTATGACAAAGATCATTTGCATTTGCTGCTCTGCTGGTGGAACCTTTCTTTTGAAAACCTCCATGCTTCTTAATTATCTTCTGGAACCTTCTAGTGATGTATGCCATTTCATCCTCTTCTTCAGTCCCATCATTTGAAGATAATTTCAGGGCTATTGATTTCTCCTTTTTTCCTTCCTTCATGATTGACCCCTGTTGTCTGTTCAATTCGTAGGTTGGAAGATTTCCAATCAACTCATCCATGGTGAGTACCTTCAAATCTCTTGCTTCAGTGATAGCATTCACTTTGCTCTCCCAAGACTTGGGAAGCACCTTGAGAATCTTTCAAACTTGTTTTGCTTGGTTAAATAGGCTCACCAAGACATCTCAGTTCGTTGGTTATGGAAGTGAATCTTGTATTCATCTCATGAATGGTTTCACCTTCCTTCATACAAAATTTCTCATATTGAGTTGTTAGCATATCGACCTTAGACTCCTTTACTTGTGTCGTTCCTTCATGGGTTGTTTTGAGACAGTCCCATATCTCTTTAGCTGTCTCGCAAGTAGAGATTCTGTTGTACTCATCCGAGCAAATTCCACATACCAGAATCTTCTTCGCTTTATAGTTCTTCTCTATCTTCTTCCTTTCCACTTCATTGTATTCCTTTCTAGTTTTGGGGATTACCGTAGTAAATTCTCCATCTTTAACTTCTTTGGTGGGAATGTAGGGTCTGTCAAGAATCACATCCCACAGCTTAGTGTTTTCAGCATTGATGTAGTCATGCATGCGATTCTTCCACCAACCATAGAACTGTTCGTTGAAACGAGGTGGTCTGGTGGTTGACTGACCTTCTTCCACGTTGGGTGGAGCAGCCATTCCTTCAAGATAAGCTCTTGTCTTGGAGATCAGAGTTGGTGGCTAGAGTTAGCCTTAGAGGTTCTTAAAGTCTAGATCAACTAAAGTTGGTTGGTTTAGTGGAAAATAGGGTTATTGCTTTGGCTCGTTTAAGTAATAGGAGTATTACTTAGTGTGGGATTAGGGTGTTAATCTCACGGGTGTGGTTGTAAACTATTTTTCGCTTTTGCTTGAGAAGATTAGTGAAAACAGTTTGGAAATCCTATGTGACAGGTCGTGGTTTTACTCCCATGAGCAAGGAGGTTTCCACGTAAAACTCTTGTGCCTGTTTTACATTGTGCTATTTATTTTTTGTACTTTTATTCTGTCGGGGACCTGGTCCTGTGAACGCTGGTGGATACGTACATTCCAACAATACTCTTCTTCACTCTATCAGGTCCCTTTGTTGAGTTGAGCAGTGTTCTTCCTTGAAGATGGCTTTCTCTTTGTAAGCTTAAGAAATTTGTTTGCCAAATCTTCAGTTTGTGTTTTGTGTTAAGAGATTATATGAATGAACACAAACTGCTTGAGACCACCCATTGGCTGAGAGCCTGCTTCTCTGGAAAGACGTGCACCTACCACATCAGAGGTGGTAGCTTTTCTGACAGCTATCTTGTCGTCCTTTTTACATACGCAGTCTTTCAGGGACCACGTCCCTTGCAAACTTTTCTTAGTGAGTTCTTGAGAAGACTTGCTAGCTCTCTCTTCTTTTGAATGAATGATTTAATTTGTTGTTTGTCATGTTGATTAAATCAACCATAAAGAGTTATTGACCATTGGACAAACAACCTCATCCATTCTGATTTGTGTAGTACGCTGACGCCTCACCAACCTCTGACAGGACAGCTTTACAGTTGTACACCATTATAAATCTGGACGAGAGAACTCTGCCAGGGACCGGGTCCCTGCAATTGTGAGCCACTGAAACAGACAGTCTCGTCCGCTCTTCCTATTGGTGCAGTACACTGCACTTTTCACCTACCACCTGACATGACAGCTTTACAACTGTACCCCATTTGAATCTGGACGAGAGCACTCTGCCAGATACCAGGTCCCTGCATTTGTGAGGATCATCAAAACACCTAGAATATAACATTTCCCCCCTTTTTGATGATGACACACAAATATTACTCACACTGAGTTTATTCATTCATTTCACTGTCATAAGTCCCAATAACAAGGATCTGGTTCCTTGTTAGATCTCTAAGTTTGTTAAATCATCAAAACTTAATATCACCTCCAAACTTACACCAATGACATAGATTATGCTGGGATTCTAGGCCTAACTCATCAACTTTTAAGGGAATTTTTGTAATGTTTGTGTACTCCAAATTTGGTTGGATTGAAGTATTTATTATTGATGCCACAAAGTTACCATTTAACAACCCAAATTTGAGAAAACTCTGTGATGAGCCAACAAAATATTGCATATCGAAGGGAGTTATTCAAGTCAATTGGTGGCTTGCAATCGCTTTTGGCCTGTATCAATTCCCCTGGTTTCGACACAAGACAAGAACTTCTCATAGTGCTTGACAATGATATTTTTGACACCGGGCAGGGGAAAAATGTCTTAAGACAACATGAAAGGAAACTTCACTTTCTAATATTGGAATACTTAGCTTCTTGTCTTGAAGTAGTTATTCCCTTGGATGATTACTTTGAATTTCTTCAGCCAAGTTCTCAGGATGCATTGGTTAGTCGACTGTGGCTTTCCGTTCTTCAAGATACTATGATGACCGAGATGCCCCTTAATGTAATTGTGTTCACTGCTATATCTTTAGGATTACTACATTTGGGTTCATGTTATGAACATGTTGTCCAGACACTACTATTCACAGTAGGAGAACCGAGGGTGGCAGGGTGGATAGAGATCTTTATTCGTTTCAGTTTATTAGTGTTTTTGAAAGCTCCTAACTTGTCTCCTCCTTGCAATTATAATTCTATGAGAGTTGCTGCAGATGGCTTACATAAAATAGAATATGATGGTTTTCATTTGTGGCATCCTATAGTGTTACGTGCCAAAGACCACATCTGGAATTCACTTGTTAACATTTCTCCACCATGTGAGAAACTTGAGCTTGTCCATCAATTGGTAAAGATAGGATTATCAACTCACAATATTCTGAGTACAATGTGGCTCTTGTTTGACGTGGTATTCCTAGAGAAGTTGAAGGTTCCTCCTGATATTTTGTTCGAAAGTATGGTTGGTTGTTTTGATGTTACACGATGCTTCTCTATTGCAAATTGTTTTAGTGTTAGTGGTTGTGGTTGTAGACGCATCTCTAACCTTCATGTGATTGCAATGGATATTTGTGGATCTACAATGTCTCATCAATCAAGTTACGACTTGTATTTATATGCTAATCAAGAAGGGTGTGGGGACACAGTACAAACAAGTTTCTTAATGCTCAATACTTCGATTGTCATTGTCAAAAATTTTGAGCAGATGCTGGAGAACAACTTTCGAAATATTCTACACATTACTGATGCTCTACTAGTCAACTTTCATCTATCCTATTGTTGTACTTCCTTGCTGGTTAGGCCTTTTAAGAAAAGGTCCATACCACAAGAACTTGTAAGAGAAATTGTTGCATGCCATATAGAAATGAATAGGAGAGAATCGGAACCTGCTAGAGAGATATTTCATTGGGAGCTTACACTTTGCAATCAAATTGCACTCTCTGATAAAACACCACATGGTTTCAAATTAAGGGAAGAGTTTGGGTGGCATACGAAATTGCACACAAGACAGCTATTATGCCTATGTTTGGTCAATCAAGTGCAGTAGATCATGCTTGAAAATGTGTCTATATAGTGTTGTTTCCCTCAAATGCACCCTTGGGCATTTCAACACGCCAATTGGCTCCAATTAGTGTTGTGAAGGTCTTAATACAGTGGTTCAAACTTCCCTTGAAGACGCGACAGGGGAGGCTTACCTGTTTTTGTAAGCTAAATTTCCAGGTTTTTATTCTGATCCTTGAGGTCAAGGATCCTTTGAAGGATAGGGGTATGTTATGATCCTAAGTGTGGCTAGAAATGTTGGAGGCTGGATTCGAAATGAAAGGCACAAGAATAATAATACTATGAAATGAAGGGCCGAGATTAGAAGCTGGTTAATGAAGGGCGAAGGTTGAGATTAGGCCACGTCAATAGGTGGTTATATATACGCAACAACAAGAGAGAGAAAGGATCGAAAAAATTTGGTATCATTTCTTCTCGATCTTCCCTCTCTTTCTCTTCTCCCTTCTTCCTAAATTCTGATTCACTTCTCATCTCTTCTCTACAGATCTAATGATGGCTATGGAGTATTTCTTAGTTCAGTTAGCTTAGTTCATCGTAGTTAATTTTACTCTTGTAATCAAAATCCATTTAGCAATTATAAATCAGAAAACTGCCCCAAAATCTGAATTTCTTTTCCTTTTCTGCAATTGCAATTTTGGATCCCATTGGGATCATAACAAATTATTTTGTGATAGCTATCTATGTAATTTTAAATTTGTACCAAATATTTAGCTGTAGTAGATTTTTTTCTTAATGCTAAGTTATCAAATTATGACTTCTTTGAATGGTTACACCGTGCACAAGACATATTGAAAGAGAGGCTAAATCTTGAATTGTAAGTTTTGTGGTAAATTGCAATAGAAATATGTGATAAATTATCAAGAAAAATATTAATAAGTCACTCTATAATGATTAATGTTGAAGAACTCTACCTTACCCCCTACCCTAATCTTCTGGAATGGATGTTAAACTGTGACTTAATTTGAAAAATATATATACAAAGATCATTGTTTATCATTTAAATTTAAATAGGTAGTTTTAAAACTTTTCATGATATTTCTACTTATACATAAACTCTAAAAACTTATGAACGAAACAGTAATAAAATAAACAAATTTAGAAACATGTGATAGAAAAAATGGGGTAGTCTTTTTGGTATCTTTTTTATCATCCAATAGATATTTGTTATTCTATTTTGAATTTTTAATTTGGAAAGCCATTTAATCTTTCTATGTTGTGACAACACAAGTTAGTCAATACCAAGAGTTCACAAGGTAATACTCCATCCATTTCAAATTAATAGA
>JAJONR010004122.1:0-45565 GCA_029582245.1 Solanum etuberosum
CGGATGCTCAGGCTGTTAAATATATGTTTGACAAAGATTTTAAACATGATGCGTCGAAATTAATCTTCGCCAGGTGGCAAGCACAATTAGCCCCTTTTAATTTTGAAATACATTATAAAAAGGGAATTGATAATTCTCTCCCTGACTTCTTATCTCGAGAATACTTGCAATGACAAAAGGGATTTACAAATCTTTCTTCAGTAATAAAGAAATTATTACTTTACTAAAGGCAATTCCTCTACCAAAAGAATTGCAAAACATAATAATAATGAAGATTATATTCTCCATTCTGGATGAAGAGATAAAATCCTTTTCTATCTTTAATCATAGCTATGCTGACAAAAATGATAACTTTTGATGAATACAGCATGGACCCTGCTTGGGTCAGAAGCAGAGGACGCGGAAGGGGAAGATCATCCCCAGGGAGATCATATTCTTCCTCCAGCTCCACATCCAATAATCCTGTTATACAGCATGGCAACAAGAGTTTGATAAACTCGAAGATGGGGGAAACGTCATCACAACCCTCAGTCAATTTGGAAGATATTCCAAAAGATAGTCCGTTATACGGACAATTACAATCCTATCTAGCATCAAAAAAGCAAAAAGATACTTTTGCTAAAATGGCTAGAGAAGATGAACAGGATGATACAAAGAACTATGAAAGATTGGACAACCAAGAAATGATATTTCTGGTTGAAAACTCTGAGATTCAGAGAAAGAATGAAGCCTGGAAGATATTTCAGAGGTATTTAATAAACGGTTTATATTTCCCGGGTGAGTCATACAAAACCCGTTCGTACTATGAAAACATTCTGATAAGTACAGGAAGTGCGGAATTCCAGCATTTCTCCGGTTACAATATTGATGCGAGTGTTTATAACTTCTCAAAAATAATTATCAAACAGATTATATCTGTTGAAGATTGGGGGATCACCACAATGAAGGAGAGGCAGATAAGTCTTAACGGAAGCCCCATCAATTGCACCTATTGGGATTATATCCAAGCTTTTTCAAAAGTAATAGAAAGTTATGTAATGCGAGTCATTCTAACTATTTTTCATTTTTAATGGATTGTTGTCACTTTTTTCACATTTTAAATGAATTGTTTCTTTTATTTTTGTATATGGTCAATAACCGAAACAGAATGAACCGAAACTAATAACAACCAGATTGATAAATATATATTATATTTGGTTTGGTTTTGATAATTTTAAAACCGATTAAGTTGGGTTGGTGTTGGTTTTGACCAATAACCGATCCAAACTGACCCGTGAACACCCCTACTAAAGACTCAAAATTCCTTGCCAAGCTATCTACAGAAAAATTATTGATAATTGACCAAAGTGATAAGCGAAAATGTTTTGATAAAGTTGCTTCTCAGTAGTAGAATTTCGATGTCATGTCGTAACAGTCCGAAAATTTCTAAGTTAAGACTCGAATCATTCTTCATTTACTTGTAGGGTCATATCGGGTGATTTTTAAATTGCCCATATGTGTAAAGGTAAATTCTTTACAGCGGGGATGATTTTAGATATCAATTAAGGTCACTAGAAACTCCTAGCACAAAGTAGAGTTGAAAGTTTCCTTATCGATTAAGTTTTGATGTAAGATTCTACTTGGGTCTACTTCAAACAACCATATCTCTTAGAATATAAAGAGTTATGTGGCCCATAACCTATCAAATTAAAGGTATTTGAATCTTATTTCCAACGCCACCAATTTCGCAACAATTCGAGTTTTGAGTAAAAAGTTATGACCATTTTAGTAACTTGATAGAGTGCAGTGACGAATTAGCTAACGGGAAAACATTAAAAAGTGTCGTTTTTGTCTTTTACCTCTAAAAAAATCCTAAACGAATTTCTTGACTAATTAAAGACCCAAAAAAATCAGATTTTCATCTCTTAATTCATCATTCTCTTCTCTCTCAAACCCTAAGGCAAAACGCTAAAGAAAAATCAAAGTACAAGACTCCATTCAATTTCAATCTTTTTCAAGATTCTTTTTCAATGTAAGTCCTTCTCCAAGAATTTCATTCTTTCCAACTCAAATTCCTCCATACAATTATGAATCACTAATAAAAATCATAATTCTTGGTCATAGAGATTTCAAGAAAGTAATTCAAGAATCTCAAGAAAGGTTTTCTTGATTTTTCTCATTCAAGCTAGGGTTTCAAGGCTTCTAATCAAGTTCTTCTTCAAGATTCTTCAAGAACCTTGTTCTTCCAGGTTTCTAAGGCTATCATAATTTTGAACTACTTCGTCCTCATGCCCTACATCTACTTTCAAATCAGTAAAAGAGTAATCTAGGATTCTACCCCTAGATTTGAGTATTCTTGAGATGAGTTGATTTTTAGTTCTCGAGTTCTTGTTTCTTTTTGAATTCCTCTTCCTAAGTATTGAATTTCTATATGTTATGCATTAAAATTCTTGAGCTGATTCGTTCATGTCTATATATCAACATGAACCCTATGAATTGAGTATTTTTTAGAGGAGAAATATCGTTGAGTTATGAGTTTCGAGTTCTTGAGTCCTTGAGTTCTTGAGTATTCAGTTCTTAGTACTGAATTTCCTTATTGCTATTAAGATCCCTGAGTTGAGTCGTTCATGTCCATAATTTCACATGAACCCTATGATTTTATTTATAAATTTTGAAAAGCTTTATAAAGCCAACACTTGAGTTCTTAAACTGAGTTTTGAGAAAGTAAAGATGAGTTTTGAGAAAAAAAATTCTAAAACATGATTAATATGACAATCGAGTATGCCATCAATGTATGAGCAGTATGGTATCTATATATACTATCAATTTTTATGCAGTATGACTTCGGGAGTCATCAATGATCATATTAAAATATGATTTTGATATGTTTTTGAGAAAGAGTTTTCAAGTATGAATTGAATAAGAGTATAAGGGGATTATGTATTCCCAGAGGTATCAATTTTTATATTGATAAAAGAGAAATTGAGATTTCTAAATAAGTTATGAGTTCAAAATATATTTATGGGTACTGTATCATCACGTAGTTCATAGTTATGGGTGTCGGTTAGAGAATCTCCCAATAGAGTTAAAGTGTATTTTTATATATCACTTATTATGTTGAGTTTAGAGATGAGAAAGTATTTTGTAAAGCTTTAAATGATTTAACTCCTTTATTTCCTTACATTCAGCTTGAGTGAATTGTTATCTATTGCAGTCCTTTCTTTTAGTTATTTGTTATTCAGCTATATTACATAGTTGTATATTCAATGTACTGAAGTCATTCGACCTGTATCTTTTAATGATGCAGATACAGGTTCTTAGGATCCTCAACAAGAGTCTGTTGAGATCACTTCATCCGCTCGTCTTATTATGAGTGAGACCTCCTTGCTTTTGGAGTACTCCAATTTTATGGGTTGTTAGTAGTAGTTCTTTTGAGGAGTCGTGGATCTTGTCCCGACAATCATCTTTTTATAGTAGAGACTTCATAGATAGACAGTTTTGGAGAGTCTTTCTTTTTTAGATATTTTATTTAAAACTAATGTTTCATACTCAGTATATTCAACAAAGTTTTGAGATTTAGTAAACTGTTTTTAAACGTTTCTTCCAATTTGATGCTTATGTATGCTTAAGTTAGTATTCCTCTTGTAGTCATCAAAGATGAGGGTTTGCTTGGGGACCAACAATGGTTCTCAAGTGCCGGCCACGTCCAAGGTGTATGCTCGGGTCGTGACACATGTACGGTAGTAGTACCAAATCAAATATGACGAGTAGTGGGATCCAGAGCTAAGCCTTGAAAATTGTAATGACATATATAATACTTTTCAAATCCTCCTAGTTGTTATCCTACTGCAATGATTTTTACTAAGGAGAATACTATGTTGTGGAAATTAATATTTTATTTTATAAAACTTGTTATCTGTAACGGCCCAACCCACTAGTGATATTGTCTTCTTTGGGCTATTCCCCCACAACTTCAAAATGCGTCATTAATTGGTAAGGTTTGCTTACTTATATACCCAACATCTGTTATGTGACTCATCATCCTCACTAAGGTTCGCCCCATCGCATGGGATTTTCTAAACACAAAATTGAGGTTTGCCCCATCTTATTGAAATTTTCCTATGTAAAATCCCGTCTTAGAAAGAGCTTAATTTAGGAAGCGCTAAATTGGAAATAGCTAATTTGAAAATTTTGCAAGTTATGCGTAAGTTGTGAGTTTTGGGTCAACTTCAAACGACCATAACTTTCAGTACAAGATGAGTTAGGTGGCCCATAAGATATCAAATGAAAGGTCTTGGAATTCTCTTTCCAACGCCACCGAGTTTGCTAAATTTCAAGTTCGGATGAGGGAGATATGCATGTTTGAAGTTAGCCACTCCAATTAAGAAAAGTTACCTGAATTAATGAGGGGTATTTTGGTCTTTTCCTTACCCCATCATCTTAAAACGAATTTAGTAATATTTTTTTGGTCAAATCTGATTTGGATTAGTTTTCAGAATCCCAAATACGCTTAATGTATTAGAAGAGAGTTCAAGAAGAGAAAAGAGGAGAAAAGAGGGAAGGTTCAAGGCGTTCATCGAGATTTCTTGCGGATCTAGGGCTTTTTCGCCAATGGTTTGATCCCTAAGAGGTATGTGAGTTCTCATAGTGTTGGGTTCGTTCAACCACACGTAAATCATGTTATTTTAATGCAATTTCGTTCTTGAGGTTGAAAGAATTGAGTTCTTGATGAGTTTTCTTGAAATTTCATTATTAATTTTGATTGTTGGGGTTTTGGATGAATTCTTGAGATGAGTGTTAGTAATTTGAGGGTTGTTGTGAGTAGATTATTGTGTACATATGTTGGGTATTTGAATCTAAGGGTGTTGGGAAGAAACCATTCAATTCTAGACGAACTAGGGTCAGAAAACGAGAAAGAAAATTCGTCGGAGAAATGTGGGAAGGAGCTGGCGCGCCGCCCCACCAATGCGCCAATAGATGTGTCCTATAGTTCAGGGGCTAGTGCCCTGCGCCACTCAGTGCGCCAGGGTCGCCTGCCCCCACCCGTTCTCCGTCGTTTGGCCTGTCTGAGTTCTTTCAAAGGGTACCTTTAATCCCTATTGATTCTAACTATTCTAAATTACATCTATACATCGAGAAATCATTTATAACGTGAATCATAACCGTTGAATTCATAATTCAAATTCAACGTAGAGTTAAGAGTTAAGTCTTGAGAGTTCTTTCGAGTCATTTTGAGAAGTCTTTTACAATCTTTTAAAACATACTTTAAGACTTGAGTACTTGAGTTTGAGGATGAGTAGAGTAGAATTCATTTTTTCAAAATGATATATGGGAACTAAGTATTCTCAAGAGTAAATGTTTTTACATTTAAGAAGAGAGGAAACACCGATTTTCAAAAGAGTTAATGAGGAGTTTTGAGTACTATCTCTTTTAAGAGAAACCTTTTGAGTAATAATCTCAAAGTGGAGGATGATGAAATGTGTTTTAAAAACATATGAGCTAAGTTATATTTTGGGAGTAGTATTAAGCACCGATATGGGGGAGAGTTCAAACAACTCACAACCCTCATAAACCATATAGCCAATGTGGGTATAAAGGGTCATACCTTTTAGATGATTCCTTATTTATTTTTAAGCATAGCTTAGTGGATTTACTTAGTTGAGGATTTCTATACCCCGACAAGGTATAGGACAGTTCTGGCAACGTGGACGAGAGGATCTGTCATTACATAGCTCATAGTGATGGTTGTCGGTTAGAGAATCTCCCAAACAAAGTTTATTTTGTATTTTTACATACAAACTGAGTTATATTTTATTTTTCAATACATTGAGTTGTTATCTACTATTTTAAAATCTTTTCTTTATATAGTATTATTGTTATTGCTTTTATATTAAAATGAGTTGAGATTGAGTTGAGGTTGAGTTTAGTTGAGACGAGGTAAGTTGTTTCTTCAGTTTTAGTTCAAACTTATGTCATATTATATATTTCCCCTTGCATGCTCGTACATTCTATGTACTGGCGCCATTTGGCCTGCATCTTTTATGATGCAAATACAGGTAACAAGGATCATCAACCAGCGCTTCATTGATCCAGTTGAGTTCCAGAGTTGTTTGGTGAGCCTCCTTGCTTCCGGAGGATCCCTTATTTATCTTCAGTTATTTAAGTTTGTTAGGATTATTGATGGTCTTGTCCCAACATCCCTAATAGTATTAGAGGCTTTATAAATAGATAAACAGTGGTAGTTCATGAGTCTTGCTCATTTCAGTTGTTATGTTCTAGATTTGAGTTGCCCTTGAGGCAAGTTTGAATGTTTTATTTCTAAAATATTATGAGAGTATCTTTTGAGATACTGAGTTAAAGTTTACATTTGAGTTCATCTTATGTTGAGTAAGTCTTCCGCTTAAAGTTGAGCCAGGCCAAGGGTTTGCTTGGGGCCAGCAATGGTTTTCGAGTGCCGGCCACATCCAAGGTGTAGGCTCGGGGGGTGATAACCTAAACTTAGTTGAACTCTAGTCCCACACTGACAACGTTAACACATGAGTGGATCTGATACCATTTGTTTGCCATGTCTTACTAGGATTTGCCCAAACACAGTTGAACTCTAACCCACATCGAAAAGACTGATACATGAGTGGCTCTGATACCATTTGTAACGGCTCAGTCCGCTAGTAATATTGTCTGTTTTGGGCTTAGGCCCATACGACTTTAAAATGCTTCACTAATTGGTAAGGTCTGCTTACTTATATACCCAACATCTATCCTATATTTTTACCGATGTGGGACTTTTAATCTTAAGTTGGAGCGCCACATTACCACAATTATCATCTTTTTTATAATTTAATTTCTCATAACCTTGTTTCCATAAAAAAAAAAATCTTGGGCTCTACAAGTCAAAAAAAGTGGACCTTAAACCAATATGTGAAGTACTCTTATCATCAATTTTACTTGTCTAATGTTGACATAACACATTTTTAAAGAAGTAATAAAACATTTTTAAAGATGTAATAAATTGCAATGCCCCCCCGCCCCCACACACAAAGGATTTCTAGGGCCAACATGTTGTATAAGTGTAGCTTCTATAAATTAGTGGATTATGTCAAAGGGATGGATGTATACGCAAAAAGGAAAAGACGCATAGAATAGCAGAGGGAATTAATAGAGTTTAGTTATATTTTTGTTAGTTCATGAACTATAGTATGTGTACATCTCGATCGGAAAAGAATTAAGAGAAAAAGAAAGCATTAGCATTGATCAATAGACTTCTCGAAACAAACTAAAGATGAAACATAAATCATAGATCAACTAAGTCATAAGAAGAAACTATATACATCCAATTCTGTCAGATGATATCTAATACTATGTATTTCAAAGAAACAGGTTCACATAATGTTTTATAACAATGTCATTTGACAAACATGGAGTACTAACAACAGAATATTAATGCTAGTCCAGTCCATAAGGATGAGAGATTTGTCGATGTTGTCCGAGGGCTCTCTCCTCAGCTGCCACGATTTCCTTCTCGAGCTTCATTTTTTATGCAAACAATAATGTTACATTAGTACACACCATAACGTCTACTAGCCTTACACTACAGCAAACGAGACATTTAATTGTTTTCTTTTTTGTTGCAGTTCATTTAAAGTAAATATGGAGGCATGATATATATATTATAGTACCTTCATGAGAATTTTCAATTCGGTATCAAGCTTATGATATGCTTGATTCATGTTTCTTACTGCCTCCAGACACCTACACGGATAAGGGGGAAAGGTTTTGTCAGATAACCTAAGAAAAATAACATATCCGGTATAGTCTCATGAGTAGGGTTTGGAGAGAGATTAATTTATTTTTCTCATTTTTCCTTAAGATTAATTCTTTAAAAAAATATATAAATACTATAGTACTCCCCATTATTAATGTTGGTATTGATGAACAAGATATACGAATAATGAATATATAAAAAGAGCTAAAGGTTAAATTTTAAAATAATTTTTTTTTATTCATGATTACTTTAGGAAACGATATGGAGAAATGAAATGAAAAACGTATTCACATATTGATATAAGATCATAAAATTAAAAACCACTTTATTTTTTAAAATTTTATCTACAGGTTAATCAAGATACTTGAGAGATAAAATAGTATCCACCGACAGTGGACAAAAAAATTACACTGTCAGTTTATTTTTAGAAATATTATCAATATTTTAACATTTAATTAATATTTAAATAAAAATAACAAAAAGAGTATTATAAGGTAACTTGGACTCTAAATTAATTATGTAGAGTTTGAATAGGTTTCTTATTTGGCTTACCAAAAACAAAGGCTTCATTTACCGTTTGTCTTCATCGTTATTATTTGTCACGCTCGTCCTCAACACCATTAAATAAAATTGAGACACTCACCAACACACACAAAAATATATGATAACTTTATATCATGTTGTAACACCCCGGAAATTTTTTGAGCTAAGACTTGAACCATCTTTCGTTGTGAGTCAGATTTTACCGAGGAATTTGAAATTTCTTGAGTGCTAAAGGTCACTAGATGTAGCACCTGGAGTTCCAAAAAGAACTAAAGAGAGTTCATTCAAGTCATTCCTACGTTCTTCTAAGTTTTGGGTCAACTTCAAACGACCATAACTTTCGGTACATGATGATTTAGGTGGCCAATAAGATATCAAATGAAAGGTCATTGAATTATCATTCCAACGCAACCAAGTTTGCTAAGTTTCGAGGTCGTATAAGTAAGATATGCTCTTTTGAATTCAAGTTGTCCAGTTAAGGAAAGTTACCCGAAAATAATAAGGGGTATTTTTGTCTTTTCCTTACCCAATCAGATTTAATTCATTTATAGTAAGGTTTTAAGAGTCTAATCCGATTAGGTTCAATTTTATAATCCTAATATACGCCTAGGGTTTTAATTGAGAGTTCAAGAAGAGAAAAGAAGAGAAAAGAGGAAAGGATCAAGGTGTTCGTCGAGGTTCTTGAGTTTTGTTGCAGATTTTTGTCATGGGTTTGATCCCTAAGAGGTATCTAAGTTTCCATAGTGCTGGGTTTGTTCACACACACACCAAACATGATTTTCATATTTGAATTCATCCATAAAGATTGAAAGATTTAAGTTCTTGATAAGTGTTCGTGAAGTTTCATTCTAAATATTGTTTTGTTGGGGTTTTGATGATTTCTTGATATGAAAGTGACTATTTTGAGGGCTGTATTGAGTAGATTCTTGTATAATTATGTTGAGTAATCAAATTCAAGTTATTGGGGAAGAAACTGTTCGAATCTAGACAAACTAGGGTGAGAAAACGAGCAAAGAAAGTCGTCGGGGTTTTCTGGGTTGGGGCCGGCGCCCTACGCCAGCTAGTGCACCCCAACCACACCTCTGTAGGTAGAGGTCTGGCACCCTGCGCCACTCAGCGCGCCAGGGTCGCCTGCCCCCACCCCTTATCCACCGTTTCCCCCGTCTGAGTCCATTAAAAGGGTACCTTCAAGCCCTATCAATTCTAAACACTCTAAACTACTGCTAAACACCTATAAATCATTCATAACCTTGAATTCATAATTCAAATTCAAGGTAGAGTTAAGAGTTAAGTCATGAGAGCTCTTTCGAACATTTTAAGAAAGTCCCTTTGAGTCTTTTTGAGGAGTCTTCTACAACTTCTAATAACTTGTTTCAAGACTTGAAAAAGTAAGTATGAGAATGAGGAGAATGTATTCATGAGTCTACTTTATCATCACGAGATCCTTCCTATTATGAACCATAACTCTTGAATTCATAATTCAAATTCCAGAGAGAAAGAGTTAAGAGTAGAGTTCAAGAAAGCCTTTGAGTTCAACTGTGAATCCTTTGAGATCAACTATTGATTCGAGCTATGTTTTGAGAAAGTAAGTATGAGAACGAGAAGAGTCATATACATGAGTTCTATATTGTTATGTAGACCCTCGAGTCGAGTCGTTCATGCCCATAAATTCCACATGAACTCCATATTTTGAGTATCTTTGAGAGGAGTAGTATCTTCAAGTTCTAAGTCATGAGTAGTGTGTTCTTAATCCTCTTGAGATTATATTCCTACTTATGGGACAACTACATGTTACCCATGAAGCCCTTGAGTTGAGTTGTTCATGCCCATAATTATGCATGAACCCTATGAGTCGAGCAATATAGAGATGAGTAGTATCATTGAGTCTTGAGTTCTGAGTACTGAGGTTCTTTATTTCTATTAAGATCCCTTAGTTGAGTCGTTCATGTTCATAATTCCACATGAACCCTATGATTTGAGTTATAAATTTTAAAAAGCTTTGAAAAGCCAACACTTGAGTTCTTAAACTAAGTTTTGAGAAAGTAAAGATGAGTTTTGAGAAAAGAGTTTTCTAAATCCTGATTAGTATGACAATCGAGTATGCCATCAATGTATGAGCAGTATGGTATCTAGATATACCATCAATGTTTATGCATTATGATTTCCTGAGTCATCAATGATCTTATTATAATATGATTTTGAAAAGTTTTTGAGAAAGTGCAGAGTTTAGTTCATTTTCTTTAAAATGATATATGGGAATTATGTATTCCCAAGAGTAAATATTTTCACATTTAAAAGAGGAGAAAACTGAGATTTCCAAATGAGTTTTGAGCAGTTTGAGTAATATCTCTTTTTAGAGAAAGATTTTGAGTAATAATCTCAAACCACAGAAAGATTTATGTTTTTAAACATATGAGCTAGTTACATTTTGGGAATAGTATTGAGCACTGATAGTTTGAGTTCAGATAATTCAAAGTCTCCATAAACTGTGTAGCCAAATGGGTAGAAAACGGCTCATGCTTTTTAGATAATTCCTTAATTATTTTAGCATAGACTAGTGGATCCACTTAGTGAGTAGGTTCTATACCCCGATAAAGTATAGGACGGCCCTGGCAGTGTGAGGCAAAACGCTGTATCATCACATAGCTTATAGTGATGGTTGTCGGTTAGAGAAACTCCTACAGAGATATTTTGTATTCTTATATACACAGAGTTATATTGTATTTTATATATAAACTGAGTTGTTATTGTACTTTCCAATACATTGAGTTACTTTCTACTGTTTTAAAAGATTTCCATACATTGCATCTGTATTGTTGCTTTATGTTGAGTTGAGTATCCAGAGTTGAGTATCTAGAGTTGAGTACCCAGAGTCGAGTATCTTATCATTGAGTTGAGCCCTATTTTCTCTGAGTTGAGTTAAACTATGTTTCTTTGAGTTGAGTTGAATGCGTTGAGAAGAGGTAAGTATGTTTCTTTTCAACCAGTTCAAGCTTATGTTTCTGCTTTAGAATTCCCCTTAAATGCTCGTACATTCCATGTATTGAGCCATTTGGCCTGCATCGTCTCATGATGCAGACACAAGTATTCAGGATCATCAACAGGCGCTTCGTGGAGGTCATGGGATGTTCTAGTCAGCTTTGGTGAGCCTTCTTATATTCTGGAGGACTTCACCATTATCTTACAGTGAGTAGTTTTGAGATTTCATGGGTCTTGTCCCGATATCCTTCTGTAATAGTAGAGGCTTTATAGATAGACAATAGAGTTTAAGAAGTCTGTTCATTTATTTTATTAAATGTTTTAAAGATTTAGTTGCCTATTTTATGGCGATTTGAATATATTATTTTTATTTAGAGTTAATCATTTCAGTTTTTAAGCTTTTGCATGCTTAAGTTAGTCTTCCGCTTGTAGTCAGCCAAGATGAGGGTTCGCTTGTGGGCCAACATAGGTTCTTGAGTTTCAACAATGACCTGGGTGTAGACTCGGGTCGTGACAAACTTGGTATCTGATTAGTCTGAGTTTTGGAATCATTTAGAGCTTTGTTTATATTGATTTAGTGTCCTCAAATGCTTATTTTGTGCCAATAATTGATGTTAAATCCTTGATTTTTAGGAATATGGATTGAGGAACAAAGCAAGGACACTAACAGGCAAAAAGGAACAAAACAGGCTGAAGAAATGAAGATGGGCAGCCTGAGGATCGCCAAGTGCATTCGGCGTGTCGCCGAGTGGCTCCTCAGACCGCCTAAAGTTCTAGTGTGCCAGCTCTAAAGGAAAGAAACAAGTCGGTGAGGAAAAGGGGCAGTCGGCGGATCACCGAGTGATTCCGTGAAACCAAGATAGATTGCCCAAAGTTACAGGCCTTGAGGATGCTGAGTGCAAGGCGAAAGGGCGATGGAAGAGACCAAAGGGTGGCTCGCCGAGTGGTTCGGCGAGCCCGACTTACTTCACCGAATGAGCTTTCGTAGCTTATTTTCTGCAACTATAAATACATTTTTGAACATTTAGTTTAGTATCTATCTACCTATATATCTATATATCTATGAATCAATCAATAATAAAACTTCTGAACTTAGAAAATAATTTTGAGACAGTTTTCTATAGAGTTCTTCCTTAGTTTTAAAGGATTGAAGAAATTTACTTTTGAGAAATTGGAAGTGGGTCTTTGATATTCATCAAATTGAAGCATTGTAAAGACAAAATCACTCTTACCCAGTTGATGGATAATCAATTGTTAACTATTGTTACCTTTTTATAATGTCTAGCTAAAACCCCAAATTCTTGGAGTGTGATTATGTGATTATGTGATTATGGGTTGATTTAGCTTATGGGTATTGCTAATTGTTAGTTTAAATGCTATTTAAAAGTGAGTTTAATCATTAACTGTGGTTTTATTTAAGAATAGTAGTTGCAAATGCAGTTCTATATTTGTGTTCTTGGCTTGCTCGAGAGAGAGGTTTTAGAACTAAGGTTTTTGATTAATGGTTTGTGGGTATTGGGTTGATTTGGGTTCAGCTCGAGAGAGTGAATCCTAAACCCAATTCCACACATTTAGCTCGAGAGAGTGAATGGATTAAGGTGTGGGCTGCTCTTATTTTGCATGCTTGTTGATGTTTGAGAGAAATCACTTGATTCAGGGTAAATTGTTCGAGAGAAAATTTACCTCCCCTATAGCTTAGCCTAGTCACTAATATCTAGCTAGTTACTAATAGTTGAAATTACCCATATATCTATATTGTCTATAAACGATCACATCCCAAGAATCCGTCTCATTATTGTTAATTCTTATTGTTTGTGATTGCTATTTGTAGTTGATAATCAAAACCAAAACCCCAATTTGACATTCTTGTCACCTATTAATTTGAATGATGTCCTTATTCAATAATTTTTATTCCTATGACTGATTTGACCGCGTTTATACTTCCCAATTGAATATGAAACACCTACCGCTCCCAGTGGGATTTGACCCCAACTCATTTAGTTGGATTTTATACTGATTTACGATCGTTGACACTTAGAATTGGATGAAGTGTCTTCGAAACTTTATTAATAAAAAATGGCGCCAGTGCCGGGGAGTGGTTATGTTTGAAATTCTTTTGGTGAAGTTGAATTGTGTTCTTGTTGGTTATAGTTGAATCTACTTAGTTTTAGTTTTGGTTTTTGTGTTGCTTGTTGAACAGAGGAAATGAACGTAAATAGGAGTAATGGTAGCCAAGTGCTCCACCCTCCTTCGAAGATAATGATCCTTAGGGATAATATCTTAAAGTTCAAACAATTGGAGGGTGAGCTACTCTATGAGACATGGCTGTGATTTAAGAAACTATTGCAACAATGTTCAACTCATGGAATCCCAGATAGGATGTTGCTCGAATGTTTCTATCGAGGTCTCGATTCTGTGAACAGAGTCCTGGCTGATCAATTTTCTCCGGGTGGTATAGTGCGACAACCCTATGCAACAGCATCTCAGCTCCTTGATTGCATGACCAAGATCAACAAGGATCCACACGAAGACTAGAACTTGGCCAAAATAATGTCCCAGCTAGATACCTTGGCCAAAAACATCAAGGAATTTGAAATGCTGCACAAAATTGAAGTAGTCTTCCTAGAAACTCAGAAAGGAAGTCAATGTTCAAACAACTCAAGGCCAGGTGGTAGCCAAGGATGGAATGGAGGAGGGAAAGAGAATAGGTACGTCCCCCCTCATGAGCACCACAAGCCTAAGGATAATGAGGGTGGTCAGATAGAATATATATTCTTGCGTATTCTCGACAAAGTTGAAGGGTCTGACTGAGTGTTGAAAAAGATAAAAGAGAATGTCTCAACCCTCAACCGGATGGTGACAACTCATTCGACCTCGATTACGAATTTGGAAATCCAAATGGGTCAGATGTTGTCCCATCTCAACCCAAGACACAAAGAGGGGTTGCCTAGTGATACTATGGAAAATCCTAAAAATTGAGCTTGAATGGGTATTTGCGTCATGCCACGACGTTAACTAAGGCGCTTCTTGGGAGGCAACCCAAGTTTTTAATGCTTTTTGTTTTTCTTTGGATAAAGGTGTTGATTGTGCAGGTCGAAGTGTGGAATGTGTTTGATAAATGTAGGTTGGTGAGCCAAGAGTCTAGTTGGCGAGCCCGACTTGGACCGCCGTTGGACTCAAGAAAATATCAAGTTGGAGTCTATAAAACTTAGCGGGCCCATGGATAAGTCGGCGAGCCTAATTTTGTCCGCCGTTTGGACCCCTAAATTAACTGGAGGTCCTGTAAAAATTGGTGAGGTAAGTCACCACTCGGCACGTCGCCGAGTGGTTCGGCGAGGACGACTAATATCACCGATGGGCCACGAACTGAAAGGGTTTTAAAAGGCCAAAGGTTTAAACTTTCAAACTCTTTCATATTCCCTCATTTTTTACTTCATACAATCACACCCGCACTGTAGATTTTCAATATTTTCCTAGTTTTATAGCTTTTTCTCTTTGATCTCGTGCTCGAAGTTGGAATATATTGCCGCCTAGCTTTACAAATTCGTATTTTGACTTAAAGGTTGGTTTTCTGAACCTCGAACTCTTAAATTGCGGTTGAACTCGAATGCATTTGTTTAAATCTTGATTGATGTGTGTTGAGGCTGTTTTGAAATCGTATTTGTGTTCTAGTTGCCTGTTATAATTTCAAAATGTGCTTAAATTGCCTAAAATGATAATTTCCTGAGTTTTGTGCTTTGAAATTGATCATAAATTGTTGGGTTGTGGTATTTTGTTGTTGGGTCTAGTCGGGTGAAGTCTGAGTTACCCCAATTGTGCTAAATGACGTAATTTTCCCAATGATGGGGTGTTTGACGTCATTCTTAAGGGCAAAAGTCATCAAATGACCAATTTTGGCCAAACCGGGGGAAGTATGAGTACCCCGGTGGCATGGGTCTATCGGGTCTAGGCTGAATTGCATGTGTGTGTTTTTTGATTTTGTTTTTGGGGGCTGCGGGCTTGATTTTGGGAAAAGGGGTTGAGATTTGGTACGTTGGGCAATTCGGTGAGCTTGGTCGAGCTCGCCGAACCACACGGTGATTCGCCAACGTCCCCCTTGATCGCCATTAATTTCATGATTTGGCTAGACTACAGTCTGTAACTTTCGGCGGGAAGCCTGAGATCGCCGAGTGCACTCGACGACTCACCGAAAGTCTCCCTTGATCGCCTTTTCTGCGCCCCTAACCCCTAAAACACACGGTAACTTTCGGCGGGCTAGTCTAAGCTCGCCGAATGATGTCGGCGATTCACCGAAAGGCCCTGCATATCGACGACCTGTCATTTTTATGGAAAATCTTCGAGCCAGTCCTTTTGGCGAGCCTGATTTGGCTCGCCAAAGCAACTTGATGACTCAACGATCGGTTTGGCAAGTCTTTCTGCAACCTGTTTTCTGCATTTTTCTTGGATTGTTTCTAACTTTTTCCGATGTGTTTCACAGATATGGATATGACCAACTTGAACAACAGTGGTATTCCACCCCGCAAATGAGCACGGGGCATAGTGATTAATAAGTGAGCAGCTGCTCCTTCCAAAAAGGGAAAGAAAGCACCTCCTAAGGGAGGCAAGGCCAAGGGCAAAGCGCCAACAGCTTAGATACCGGAGCACAAATCCCACAGTGAGGAGGAGTCTTTTGATTCTTAGGTCTCACTCTCCGAGCCTGATGATGACCAACCTCTACAGTCCCGGCGAGCAGAGATGTGTGCAAGGACTCGCCAAGATTCATCTAGGGTCCCAGAGTCTACTCCTCCTCCTGCTGATACAGTGCCGGCTCCGGTGCAGACAGTGGTTCCAGCGCCACCAGTTCAGGGTCCTCCTCCCCGTCTACTCAATAGGCTAATAGCCGAGGGATTGAGGACCATCCTTGAAGAAAAGAGGTTGTCCACAGACGGTGTAGTTGACAGGTACCCTAATGTATGGGACACTCTCCGGTTCAACAGGTTTGAGCAGTTCACCAGGCCTCGAGGCCCCTACATCCCTACATGGGTCAGAGAGTTCTACACTGCCTATGGTGATTTAGTGCCCAAAGGAAAGAAGAAGGCCAGTACCTTCAGACCGGTATAGTCTATGGTGGTCTGGGAGAGGACAGTCAGATGCTATAACAATGAAATAAACATCGTATTTGATAGGCCCACAGAAGTCGAGCACGAGTACCAGATGATGACGACTTCACAGACTCTGGATAACATAAAGGGCTGGCTTTCTCCCCTCATTTCTGATGCAACCCCGAGGTGGATTGAGGCAGGAGCTCCCATTGAGAAGATGGACTTGAACATCGCCGCTAGGTATTTGTTCGGGTTCATTAGCTGCTTAATAATGCCTTCGCAAAATGAGTCCATCTTCCACCACCCAAAGGCGGCCTGTGTCGGATCAATCATAGCCAAGAAGCGGTTCAACTTGGGACTCATTATTGAGCAGGAGATGGCCATGAGAGCTAAATAGCGTCAGACGTCTCTTCCTTTCCCAGTACTGGTTGCAGAGCAATGTCGGCGTGCTGGAGTTCCTCGTGAGGAGAAGAGGGACATAGAGGTCACTACTACATCTTCCACTGATATCCGGAGCATAGAGGCAGAGTACACTCGGGATGAGGCGGATAGGAGGAGATTGGCTCCGATGGATGCATCCTCGGAGGTTGATGTTGAGACTACACCTGCAGAGGCAGTTTTGCCTACTCCGGCCTCTGGGCCTTCAGGTACACCCGTTTCCACTTCTTCCCAGGCTCCTGGTTCTTCTGCTGCTTCCCAACCCACCAGGATTACTCAGGCCATGATCCTCAAGATGGGGCACCTAGCCCATTCTGCCGATGTGCGGGCTACATTGTTAGAGGCCAAGGTGCCTTGGATGATTTAGCGAGCCATCTTAGCTGCGTTAACCCCCCTCCATACATCCATTGATGCTCTCGCGGCGAGAGTAGAGACTTGTGAGAGTAGACATGGGGTTGCTTCCGAGGTGACGGCTTTAAAAGCTGAGGTTTCAGATTTGAGGAAGGATGTGGACAATCTGAAGTCCAGAGACTTCACTTCTCTCTTTGAGTCAGCTGAGGGTCAGGATGTCCCGACCAGTTCTGTGATGCCTCCCGCTACCACCGGAGATGTACCTACGGATGATGTGGCTGTTGATGAGTCAGAGGCAGAGACGGATGGGGAGCAGCTTGAAGAGCGAGAGGCTGCTGTGTATGATGATTTAGCTGACATAGAGGGTGCTATGTTTGAGACTGCCCGACAGGCTTCTTTGAGGGACACATCCATGGTAGGCTCTAGTGGAGCCAATATTGATGTTGCACCGTAAACTGATGCCCAAGATCAGAGTGTGACTTCGGGCATTGATGCCCCGACAGATGGAGCGACTGTGTAGACAGGATTCTTCTTTACCTCCCTCTCTGTCATTTTTATTGATTTGTAATTATTTTTGTTAAATTTGAGGACAACTTCTTTTTATTTGTGGTGGGGTGAGGTATTTCTATACCTACCTCTTGTGTATATATTGGGTTTTGTGTTTAAACTGTGTTTTGATCTTATCTTGTGGATGTTTGAGCTTATGGCTCTTTGTTATGAATGAAAATGGTTTTTTAACCCATCTGAAACTTTTTGGCACCTCTTGTTGTGTGTGAATGTGGCTGTTCTTGTGCAAATTTGAGTATCGGTTATGATCAATACTGATGACTTGAATAGTGCTCTTAATCGAACAAAAATGAATGCGCGGCTACGATGAGGCCCAATGAAGTTGCATAGACAATATGTGGAATTTTTGCATCTCGTTGTGACTAGCTGGTTATCAAATGGAGTCTCTTGTGATGAACATTGCACATTAGCTCGAATGAGTCTCATTTGATATTGGTGCCAATGCCTTGTGTGATGAGCTTACTTTGAACCTTGTGTGATGATACCTACAATTTGCCCCGTTGGTCCGGTTGACTAAGTGATGCAAGCTCTTGAAATGATCTTAGGCAACAATTTTAAAGATTCAAATAATTTGACAATATACCTCTTTTGTGGCCAACCTTGTGACGTGTGTGAACCTTGCTTGAACCCCCTTTGAGCCTTATCCTTTTCTTGGAAGAAACTTGATGCAATTATGACCCCTCTTTATCCATTCACCTATAATCCTCATGAAGTGTGGTTTGATTGAATAGCCAACTTAGGTCAAAAGCCTAAGTTGGGGGTGTGGTTAAAATAGAAGGTAAATCAAGAAGTGTAAGAAAATCCCCCTTATAGCAATGGTCTTGAAAAAGATGGAACCCCTCCATATAAAAAAAAAGAGAAAGAAAAGAATAAATCAAAAGAAAAAGAAAGAAAAAAGTTGTGAAAGTTGCAGAAAAAATGGGGTGTCCGGTATTCCATTGGAAGTTGAATAATAAGGTGAATTTTGAGCATGATTCAAATGTTGAAGAAAGGGAAGAAAGTGATGTTCAGACTACATTTCATGAGGGTAGCAGCCACTGAGCCTAAATGACTGAAAAGACCTTTGAGATCTTGAGTGAGCTGAAACAAGTCTTGATTGGAAAATAAGGGCAAACCTATGGGTGAAGTTATGCATGTGTTCATGTTTGTGAGTGTGAGAGTTGTATGTGATTCCGGAGCTATAAATTGTTGAGAAATTGTGTGTGAATATGGAATCATCTTTGTTTTAAGGGCATTTGAGTACCTTTGTTGAGCTTGAACTTGAGTATCTTTGATAATGGTAAGTCACAACTTGAATCTTTGAGTGCACAATTGATCCTTGCATAAGTATACTGATTTACGATCGTTGACACTTAGAATTGGATGAAGTGTCTTTGAAAGGTTATTAATCAGTATCAGAGCACAGATTTCAAGTGTCCTAGGGTGTCTATGAAGCCATGTCAAGTAGGATCTTATTTATGGTTGTGAGGGCCCCACTTCTATAAATGAGGGACTACAGACATTTAAGAAAAGTTTCCCTCCTTTAATACTCTTAATCGTGCAATAGAGCTAAGTCATAGAGATTTATTCATACTCGTACGTTTCTCAGATTCATTCGACTACCCGTCATACTAGAGATGGTTGAAAAGAAAAGTCAGCCCTTTATCGATGAGTTGCTCTTAGCAAGAGTCTATAGGAAGTCATGAGACTCCAGAAGGTCTTGAGAGAAGCCCATGAGTGTGTTAAGTGTTGAGTTTTAGAGGAATGCACTCATGTTCATATGAATCGTGCGTTTGAGCTAAAAGAAATTTGTACACTCTTCTCTAAACTTTATTCAACTGAGACCTTTAAGAGGATGGTATGTTTAGAGCTGGGGTAATATTTTCACCCGAAAAGGTAGCATGAGTTACGAAATCATGAGCAGTAGTAGTGACAGTGCCCACAGTTAGAGAAAAGTATGCAGAGGTTTAGTAATCTAAGTAAGGGAGATGTTGTTTCGATAAACTATGTTACTATAGTCTTGCACCTAGTATGTTTTTAACGAAGATATTTTCCCTTATGGGTAGACTAAGAAGTGATGAGTTGTGAATATTCCATCATAGGAGGTAGAGTTTGTTGTAGCTAGAGATGAGTTTGTGATGAAGTGTCATTGTGTAGGTAATGACAACGTGTAAGTGTGGAATAGAAGACCAGGAGTATGCAGAGGATGATAGAACTATTTGAGAGATAATGGAGAGTAAGTGAGTAGGTCCTAGTGGATGAGTGTTTCTGAATTTGTATCCAGTAGTCGTAAGTTAGTATAGTAAGCGAGCATTCGTATTGATATTCGGGTTTAGTAATAAACATTAAGCTTGAATTTGAGATGAGTGTCATGATCAAAAGGATGGCACCATGTGGGTGATGATGTTAGTCTTGAAATTTGATCTAGAAAACTTAACATAGTGTAGGTGAGGAATTGAGGTGATTAGCTGCAATAAATATGAGTGGTACAAGTGAGAGACCCTAACCTTCAGATATGGACAGTGAAGTGTCGCTAGTCTAAAGAGTAAAAAGAGCATTAAGAGGTGTACCGAGAGGGTATGCAATTAGAAGAGGCTAACAGAAACACCTTAGAAAGAGGTCTTAGTACCTACTTATGAAAAGTTAGGTAGTCATGAGATAAGCTTCTCCCGAGTGTTAGAGTAAAAGAGGATGTAGACCAGTTAATCATAATGGAGTAGGTCCATAGCTTTCAAGTGTAAGCTTTAGACCTAAGGGGGAGATGACGAGATGAGAAATCAAGTCAAGTGTTTGAGAATAAGATAGTAATGAGTTCCAAAGATTATGGGAGATATCTTTTCAGAGGTCTTTTAGTAGTGAAGTGATGTTAAAAAGAGAAGGTTAATGATCTTATCGTGATGATGATTCTGTGATAATTCCATCTAAGGTTATAAATGAGGAGGATGAGGTTTTACTATGAGAAATAGTTAAATGAGAGCCCTTAGTTGGCTCCGAAGGAGTTGGTTAGTAGGAGTCCATGGAGTTGTGAGAGTACTAAGCTTGAATGTGGTGGTAAGGAGTAATAGTCTTGGGATGAGATTCCCTATAGAGAGGTATAGAACCCGAACCTAAGGATTTGGGTTAAGCTTGAATATATTGAGAGCGTACCATTAGACCCGTAATTCGAGGACGAATGATACCAAAGGGGGAGATAATGTAATACCCCGGAAATTTTTTGAGGTAAGACTTGAACCCTCCTTCTTTGTGAGTAGGATTTTACGTAGGAATTTAAAATTTCTTGAGTGCTAAGGTCACTAGATGTAGCACCTGGAGTTCCAAAAAGAACTAAAGAGAGTTCATTCAAGTAATTCCTAAGTTCTTCTATGTTTTAGGCCAACTTCAAATGACCATAACTTTCAGTATAGGATGAGTTAGGTGGCCCATAAAATATCAAATGAAAGGTCTTTGAATTATCTTTCCAACACCACCCAATTTTTCTAAGTTTCAAGGTCGAATTAGTGAGATATGCCCTTTTGAAGTCAAGCTATCCAGTGAAGGAAAGTTACACGAAAATAGTAAGGGGTATTTTGGTCTTTTCCTTACCCAATCAGATTTAATTTAGTTTTAGTAGGGTTTTAAGGGTCCAATCTGATTAGGTTCAGTTTTATAATCCTAATATACGCCTAGGGTTTTAGTTTAGAGTTCAAGAAGAGAAAAAAATTAGAATAGGAGAAAAGAGGAAAGGATCAATGCGTTCGTCGAGGTTCTTGAGTTTTGTTGCGGATTTTCGCCATGGGTTTGATCCCTAAGAGGTATGTAAGTTTCCATAGTGTTGGGTTCGTTCACCCACACGCCAAACATGATTTTCATATTCGAATTCATCCATAAAGATTGAAAGATTAAAGTTCTTGATAAGTGTTTTTGAAGTTTCATTCTAAATCTTATTTTGTTGGGGTGTTGATCATTTATTGAGATCAAAGTGAGTGTTTTGAGGGATGTATTGAGTATATTAGTGTGTAATTATGTTGAGTAATCGAATCCAACTGATTGGGGAAGAAACTGTTCGAATCCAGGAGAACTACGGTGAGAAAACGAGCAAAGAAAGTCATCGGGGTTTTCTGGGTTGGGGCCTGGCGCGCTATGCAAGCCAGTGCGCCCCAACCACACCTCCGTAGGTAGAGGGATGGCACCCTACGCCACTCAGTGCTCCAGGGTTGCCTACCCCCACCCCTTCTATGTCGTTTTGCCCGTCTGAGTCCTTTAAAAGGGTACCTTCAAGCCCTATCGATTCTAAACATTCTAAACTACTTCTAAACACCTAGAAATCATTCATAACTTGAATCATAACCTTGAATTCATAATTAAAATTCAAGGTAGGGTTAAGAGTTAAGTCATGAGAGTTCTTTCGAACATTTTAAGAAAGTCCCTTTGAGTCTTTTTGAGGAGTCTTCTACAACTTCTAATAACTTGTTTCAAGACTCAAGCAAGTGAGTATGAGAACGAGGAGAATGTATTCATTAGTCTACTTTATCATCACGAGATCCTTCATATTATAAACCATAACTCTTGAATTCATAATATAAATTCAAGAGAGAGAGAGAGAGAGTCAAGAGTAGAGTTCACGAAAGCCTTTGAGTTCAATTGTGAATCCTTTGAGATCAACTATTGATTCGAGCTAAGTTTTGAGAAAGTAAGTATGAGAACGAGAAGACTCGTATACATGAGTTTTGTATTGTTATGTAGACCATCGAGTCGAGTCGTTCATGCCTATAAATTATGCATGAACTCCATAATTTGAGTATCTTTGAGAGGAGTAGTATCTTCAAGTTCTAAGTCTTGAGTAGTGAGTTCCTAATCCTTTTGAGATTATATTCCTACTTATGGTACTACTACATGTTACCCATGAAGCCATTGAGTTGAGTTGTTCATGCCCATAATTCCGCATGAACCCTATGAGTGTAGCAGTCTAGAGATGAGTAGTATCATTGAGTTTTGAGTTCTGAGTACTGAAGTTCTTTATTTCTATTAAGATCCCTGAGTTCAGTCGTTCATGTTCATAATTCCACATGAACCCTATGATTTGAGTAATAAATTTTAAAAAGCTTTTTCAAGTCAACACTTGAGTTCTTAAACTGAGTTTTGAGAAAGTAAAGATGAGTTTTGAGAAAAGAGTTTTCTAAAACATGATTAGTATGACAATCGAGTATGCCATCAATGTATGAGAAGTATGGTATCTAGATATAGCATCAATATTTATGCAGTATGACTTCCCGAGTCATCAATGATCATATTATAATATGATTTTGGAATGTTTTTGAGAAAGAGCAGAGTTGAGTTCATTTTCTTTAAAATGATATATGCGAACAAAGTATTACTAAGAGTAAATGTTTTCAAATTTAAAAGAGGAGGAAACTGAGATTTCCAAAAGAGTTTTGAGCAGTTTGAGTAATGTCTCTTTTTATAGAAAGATTTTGAATAATAATCTCAAACCACAGAAAGAGTTATGTTTTTAAACATATGAGCTAGTTACATCTTGGGAGCAGTATTGAGCACCAATATGGGGACGAGTTTGAGTTCAGATAATTCAAAGTCTCCATAAATCATGGAGCCAACATGGATAGAAAAGGGTCATACTCTTTAGATGATCCCTTAATGCTTTTAGCATAGACTAGTGGATCCATTTAGTGAGTAGGTTCTATACCCCGGTAAAGTATAGGACGGCACTGGCAGCGTGAGGCAAAATGATGTATCATCACATAGCTCATAGTGCTGGTTGTCGGTTAGAGAAACTCCCACAGAGATATTTTGTATTCTTATATACATAGAGTTATATTGTATTTTATATACAAACTGAGTTGTTATTGTACTTTTCAATACCTTTAGTTGCTTTCTACTGCTTTAAAAGTTTTCCATATATTGCATCTGTATTATTGCTTTAGATTGAGTTGACTATCCAGATTTGAGTATCTAGAGTTGATTACCCAGAGTCGAGTATCTTATCATTGAGTTGAGCCCTATTTTCTCTGAGTTGAGTTGAACGATGTTTCTTTGAGTTGAGTTCAGTTGAGTGAGTTGAGAAGAGGTAAGTATGTTTCTTTTCCATGAGTTCAATCTTAAGTTTATGCTTTAGAATTCCCCTTACATGCTCGTACATTCCATGTATTGAGCCATTTGGCCTGCATCGTTTCATGATGCAAATACAGGTATTCAGGATCATCAACAGGCGCTTCGTTGAGGTCATGGGATGTTCCAGTTAGCTTTGGTGAGCCTTCTTATATTCTGGAGGACTTCACCTTTATCTTACAGTGAGTAGTTTTGAGATGTCGTGGGTCTTGTCCCGATATCCTTCTGTAATAGTAGAAGCTTCATAGATAGACAGTAGAGTTTCAGAAGTCTGTTCATTTATTTTGTTAAATATTTTAAAGATTTAAGTTGCCTATTTTATGGCGAGTTGAATATATTATTTTAATTCAGAGTTAATCATTCCAGTTTTTAAGCTTTTGCATGCTTAAGTTAGTATTCTGCTTGTAGTCAGCCAGGATGAGGGTTCGCTTGTGGACCAACAATGGTTCTTGAGTGTCGGCCAAGTCCAGGGTGTAGACTCGGGTCGTGACACATGTTTTCTTGTTATCATTGATTCGGATAAAAAGTTATCATTCCTTATTTTTTATGTGAAGGTAGTTCTCTCAAATTTCTCAAATGATGTTGGAGATGAGGGTGACAAATAATGACAATAAAGAGACAAGCGGTAAAAGAAGTCCTTATCTTTTATAAACCAAGTAAGTATCCTAAACAAAATTTCATATAATTAATTTAGAATTTTAGTTACCTTATAATACTCCTTTTGTTATTTTTATTTAAACATTAATAATATATAAAAATACTTAATAAACTTTCTTCTTTGGCTTTCTTCAAAACAAAAATCATTTTATTTCTCCCTACCTTGTTCCCATAATTATTTATTCTATCAAACTTGTTACCATACTTATTTATTCTATCGAACTTGTTACCATAATTATTTTTCCTTGTTTGGCTTTTACAAACAAAAGTCAAAGAAAGTGGACTTCAGGTAAATTTCAAAACTACTTCCTCCCTTTATTTTTCACTTATCCATTATTTTTGGAAAATAATAGTTTTGTAGATCACACGTTTGAGGCATTATAACAGCCTTCACGCATAAACACAAAGGAAAAGTTGTATAACTATACATCCCCTTGACCCTCTTCACCCTCATTGCAGAATCAAAATTTTCACTACAAAAATTTAAAATATTAAAAGTATAACACACGAAAAATCAATAGTATTCAACAACTTAATAAAGTTTCGATGCAATTGACGTACCTCATTCTCAAGATGGTGAAAGATTCAGCTTTCTTTCGATTTTTCGGTGTCAACAAGCTGCACACAAAAAGTGAATGTGTATCGCATGAAAAATCATGTATAAAGTTTTAGAAACTTCGAGCTACAATATTGAATTTATGAAAAAAAAATATTTTTAATAAATTATTTATACAAATATATATTTAAATATAAAATACAATATTTGACTCAAAACTATGAAGTTCTACCGAAACAATAATTAAAAATGTTGTTATTGTTGTACCTCTTCGTCAAGAAAATGTTGATTGAGTGAGTCTTTATCCATCTTTGTAGATTTGAAATTCAAAAATCACAAGAAAAAATAGAAGATGAGTAGTGAATTACTATTTTTTTTTGTTCTCAATCAAACTAATACACTTAAATAAGGTTAAGTACTTATTTGCCTTCACAAAAGACAAAATTGTCTTCTTAATTTGACTTTTTTCAACTCTCTAACTTAGCTTGTTCCAATAATTAGTTTTCCTTTTTTTTGTCTTTACAAGAGTCGAAGGAAGTCCACTTCCGACCAATTTAAGAAATATTTCCTCCGCTCATTTTTACTTATTCACTTTTGATTGATACACTTTTTTTATAAATAATAAATAAAATAATAACTATATCGACCTTTGAATATTATAAATTCAAGGTTCTGGACATTAGTAAATGACTATAGTTAATAATAAAAATAAATTAAAAAATAAGTGATAAATTATCTTTTAATTTTTAGGTTGAACAAATAAAACAGAAACACTACTTTTAGTATTGTGATCAAATAAAAATAAAAATAATTATGACTATGCAATAAATTAACCATTAATTTAAGTCTAATGTTTCAATGATCCGCTACAAGAAAATGGATTATTAATGACCAAATTTTAACGGAAGAATATAATTTCGGTCGTTATAAGTATATTTATAACGTCAATATTTTTACCAATCGTTAAAATACAAGTTTAATTTAATATTAGTAAAGCAACAATATCTGGACCTCAAAAAAGTTTATACCCAGACGTTAATAATTAAAAAATTTGCACATATTTTTACTTTCACCTTTTATTTTTCACAAAAGACTTATTACTCCCCTCTATTACCCCACCCCCAACTGCTGGTCTCCCATTATGTAACGACTTGTTCCAGTCGTTATGGAAAAACCAATGGGGAAGGAATTTGGGCAAAAAAACTTCTGAGTAGTAACTTGGAAATTTCCCGCCTAGGCCAGACTTGGATGAAATATGAATCAGGTGAGGTCTAGGGCAATCCGGTAATGGATGGGAAAATTAATTATGAGTTTGATCACGACTTGATAGCCAAGATGTTAAGAAGCATGGACGGCTTTACGGAATCAAATTCGAGCGAGTAAAACTCCCGAAATTGATCTTGGCGTGAAAGGGTAGTTTTAGAACGTCAAGGTTTGAAGGTGTGTTGCGAAATGGGAGCTTGGAACTCAAATTTTGAGTTTCTTTCTCCGTGCAAGTCACTGGGACGGGATTAATTCCGCCATAGCGGGGCCGTTGTGGCAGGCCAGTCGCGACTTAAACCAGGGAAAAACCCCCAAAAATGTTATTTTTTCTGCAAAACCTCATTCTAAAGAGCTAAGGGACGACCTAGGGCACTTTCTCATCAAATTCCCATGAATTCTCGTGCCAAAGGTAAGTTAATTACTCCCCTAATACGTATTTTAATTCTTAGAACTTAGAATTCTTGTTAATTATCGTTGGGGGAGGGTTTTGGCCTAAATTTAATGGTGGGAAAAGCCCTAGTTGAGCATTAGGATCATGGGTTTGGCCTTGGGTTGATATTTTGTTATAATTCGGGTAAATTAGGCCTTGTTTATTGATCCTTGTGTTAATTAATTATTTTAGACCAAGAACAAGCTGAAAGACTCCAGTAAGGGAGGCTCAAGTGTCTTAGGAGTGTTCAGGCTTGGTTTCGACGTAGGTAATGGTTTGACTTCCCGTTGTGTTATATATTCATGTTAATTGCTCCATTGTATGCATGAATGTATGTGAATAGGGAAACATGAATCGAATCTAATGAAATGATTATGTATGAACAATTACATATCATGAACATGTTACTTGACTGTGTGACTATGTGCACTGTTCATTATGGGTGTGATTGTGACTGTGGTTGTGCTGACTGGACCGGGTGACACGTTTCGATACATATATTGGACAGGGTGTCATGTTTCGACACATATATTGGACCGAGTGTCACGTTCTGACACACATATATTGGATCGGGTGTCACGTTCTGACACACTAACAGTTTGGGTGTGGATTCCATGAGTGGACCCTTTGTGATTGTTACATTCATATCTACCTGTCATTGATATTGGGAAATTGAATATTTCTCCTAAAATGATAATTGAATTATGCATCCTGTATGTGCGTTTTTACTGTGTTTTAATTACTTGCGTATATTTCGCTTACTGGAGTAGCCGCGTGATCCTACCAGTACCCCGTGGTTTCGTGTACAGATACTGAACTTGCTCTTTCTCTGTTGAGTACAGGACATCTTCTGGCGGCTACTGACAGACCTCAGCTAAGAGATCATTGACCGAGTCTGGATTCGAGGGTGAGCTAGTTCTTTTAGGCTGCCATGGATCCATAACTTTAGGAAATCTCTAACGTCTGTACTTTAGGAAATCTCTAACGTCTGTACTTTAGGAAATCTCTAACGTCTGTACTTTTCTTCGAGACGTTACATAACTTTAGGAAATCTCTCTGTCTTCTTCTCCTTTAGTGCTATGACTTGATCCAAATTGTTATGCAACCTCCTTCCCTCTTTTTTCCATAGATGGTTAACACGCGATACAACGACGTCAGGCCCGTAATCAATGAGCACATAGAGGAGCCTGCAACAAAAAGCCGTCTTCGAGGCAGGGGTATAGGAAGTGGAAGGGGCAGAGGCCGAGAAAGGGTAGCCCCCGCCAGGGGTGGATCCCCAGTTGAGAATGTTCCCAGGGAAGAGGCCACTCCTGAACCCCAAGAAGAGGTGGAAGAGAATGTGGAGATCGAAGACGAGGAGAATGTTGGACAAGAGGAGGACGCACGGGCTATGACTAAAGGTCTTCCTCCCTTAGACCCAGTGATAGCTCAGCAGATCATGACTTCTCTGAGGAGGTTGGTCGGCTCTGGAGTCCTTCCCACAGTTCAAGCTGCTAAACCTCCGGTCAACCACCCCATTGCTTCTACTGTTCCGAAGGTGGATGGAACATTAGGCACTGATGCCTTTTTCCATCCCCTATTGGGTCCTGTGATGACTAGTACTGAGCATGAGATGTTGACTATGTTTCAAAAGTTGAAGCTGCATGTGTTCCATGGTTTTGAGAGTGAGGATGCCTATGAGTTCATTCTGGATTGCTCTGAGAGGCCTGAAAAATTAGGCATTGTACACCAGCATGGAGTCGAGTTTGTGACCTTCCAACTTCAGGGTGAGACTAAGCAGTGGTGGAAGGAGTATGTGGAATGCAGATCGCCAGTCTTGCCCCCACTCACTTAGATGCAGTTCCATGCTTTGTTTCTGGAGAAGTATGTGCCCCGGACTTTGAGGGACCGCAAGAAGGATGAGTTCATGGCCCTGGAGCACGGTGGTATGACTGTAGCTACTTATGAGGCTAACTTCCATGCCTTTTCCAGATATGCTACACAGTTGGTGACTACAGAGGAGGAGAGAATTTGTCTATTCGTCACAGGGATTGAACCCCGAGTTACAGGTATTGTCTGTTCACATAACCTCTGCAGGTTAAAGTTGTAATGAGGTGACGAACTTTCTGAAGAAAGTAGAAGGAGTTCGACGTGATGGGTAGACCAAGGGTTTGGCTAAGAAGGCCAAGAACACATGTAACTTTCATGGTTCCTACTTCAGAGGTTCAGGTAGGCCAACGATTGCAGCCCAGACAATTTACTCAGTCTTGCCCGCTTCTAGTGGTGGTTACTCAGGATCTCCACAGCAGAATCCTATTCACGATGGTCAGGGAGCCGTACCTACGTTTGGCAGCAGGCCGTGTTTTGAACGCAGTTGTTACAATCGTGGAGAACCTAGACATATGAGGAGATATTGTCCCCATTCGTGGATTCCTGACCCCGTGCAGCAGCAAACCAGAGCAGTGGTACCAGCGGGCAGCGGTAGTAAGGGCAGAGAAGGTCCACAAGGTAGACGAGGAGGAAATCAGCGAGGCCGTGGAGGCCGAGGAAATTGTAATGCAGGTAGAGGAGCAGTGCATTCAAGCAAGGAGGTTGCCCGTCAAGATGACAAGGCTCAGTTTTATGCCTTTCCGGGCAAGACCGAGGCTGACGCGTCTGATGCAGTGATCACATGTACTATTCTTGTCAGTGACCCGATGGCTACTATTTTGTTTGATCTGGGTTTTACTTATTCATAAGTGTCAGTTCAGTTTTCCTTGGTATTTGATGCAGTTTGTGATGTGCTTGATGCCACCATCCATGTTTCTACCCCAAGTTGGAGAGTCTGTCATAGTCACCCATGCCTATCGTGCTTGTTTTGTCCTATTTATGGGTTTCCAGACTTGGGTTGATTTGGTTGTTATGATTATGAATAACTTTGTTATGATCTTAGGCATGACTTGGTTGTCCCCCTATTATGTTGTGATTAATTGTAATGCTACGACTGTGATTCTAGAGATCCCGAGTAGGGAAAAGTTAGAGTGGGAAGGGATGTACAAGCCTAAGCCAGCTAAGGTCATATCTTTCGTTCGGGCTAGAAAACTGGTGGGGCAGGGGTGTTTGGCATATTTGGCTCATAGTCGGGATGTTGATGTTGAGTCTCCCTCTATTGAGTCTATTCCTATAGTGTCTGAATTCAAGGAAGTGTTTCCAACCAATTTGTCTTGTATGCCTCTGGATAGGGATTAAGATTTCTGCATTGAATTGGAGTCGGGCACTCACCCCATCTCCATTCCTCCTTATTGCATGGCTCCGGTAGAATTGAGAGAGCTTAAAGCTCAAATCCAGGAGCTTCTTGATAAAGGTTTCATCTGTCCTAGTGCTTCCCCGTGGGGTGCTCCCGTCTTGTTTGTTAAGAAGAAAGATGGTAGTATGAGGATGTGCATACACTATTGACGGTTGAATAGGGTCACCATCCGAAATAAGTATCCGTTGCCTCAGATAGATGATCTATTTGACTAGTTGTAGGGTGCATCAATTTTCTCTAAAATTGACCTAAGGTCTGGTTACCATTCGTTAAAGATTAGGCCCGAGGATCTACCCAAAACGACATTCAAGACCCGCTATGGGCACTATGAATTCTTAGTGATGTCGTTCGGGTTTACCATTGCGCCTGCAACCTTCATGAGTTTGATGAATGGTGTGTTCAAGACATTCCTGGATTCTTTTGTTATCATTTTTATTGATGACATTTCGGTTTATTCGAAGAGTAAGGAAGAGCATGTCGACCATCTTCGTATTGTTTTGGGTGTCCTTGAAAAATAGAAGTTGTATGCAAAATTTTCCAAGTGTGAGTTCTGGTTGACTTCTGTTGCCTTTTTGGGGCATGTGGTTTCAAAGGAAGGGGTAATGGTAGATCCCCAAAAGATCGAAGCAGTCAAGAACTGGGTCCGACCTAGCTTCTATCGCTATGCATTTGACAAGGCTGACCCAAAAGGAGGTGCCTTTCGAGTGGACTGACAAATGTGAAGAGAGATTCGGAAAGCTCAAGACTCTTCTGACCACATCACCTATTCTGACATTGTCGGTGGAAGGTAAAGATTTCATTGTTTATTGTGATGCTTCACATTCAGGCTTGGGTGTTGTATTGATGCAGGATAAAAATTTCATAGCTTATGTATCGCGGGAGCTGAAGGTGCATGAGAGAAACTACCCAACGCATGAATTGGAGTTGGCAGCGGTAGTGTTTGCTCTCAAGATTTGGTGACATTACCTTTATGGTGTTAAGTGTGAGGTGCTTACTGATCAACGTAGCCTACATAATGTATTCACTCAGAAGGACCTGAATCTAAGACAGCGACTGTGGATAGAGTTACTCAAGGATTATGATGTTACCATCCAGTATCATCCGGGTAAGGCTAATGTGGTGGCAGACGCATTAAGCCGGAAGACGGTGAGTATGGGTAGTCTAGGTTGCTTGGGTGTGTCCAAGCGACCTTTGGCCAAGGAGATTCAGACCTTGGAGTCTAAGTTCATGTAGTTGGGCATCTTAGAGAAAGGTGGGGTGTTAGCCAGCATTGAGGTTAGGCCCACATTCATTGAGGAGAGCAACGCCAAGCAGTTTGAGGATGAGAGTTTGAATGAGCTCAAAAATAAGATAGTGTCTGACAAGGCACAAGATGCGGCTTTTGATGCGGATGGTGTGCTCAGTTTTAAGGGAAGAATTTGTGTTCCCCGAGTTGATGACTTGATTCAGAAGATGTTGATAGAATCCCATGGTTCGCGGTATTCCATACATCTGGGTGTGACCAAGATGTACCGATATTTGAAACAACTTTATTGGTCACCTGGCAGGAAGAAAGACATAGCTGAGTTTGTGGCTAAGTGCCAAAACTGTCAGCAGGTAAAGTATGAGCACCAAAGGCCTGCAGGTTTGCATCAGCGAATGCCAATCCCTGAATGGAAGTGGGAAATGATAGCTATGGATTTCGTGGTTAATCTTTCCAAGACCCAGGGAATGTTTGACTCCATTTGGGTGGTGGTTCACAGAATGAATAAGTCAGCCTACTTCATTCCAGTCAGAGTTGACTATAATGGTCAACAGTTGGCTAAGGTTTATGTGAAGGAGATAGTGAGGCAGCATGGGGTGCCCCTTTCCATCATCTCGGACCATGGTACGCAGTTCACATCCAAGCTTTGAGGAAAATTGCATGAGGAGTTTGTCACTCAACTCACTTTTAGCACAGCCTTCCATCCACAGACGGACGGGCAGTCAGAGAGAACTATTCAAGTATTAGAGGACATGTTGAGGGCACGTATGATTGACTTTGGAGAGCATTGGGATAAGTTCCTACCTTTGTGTGAGTTCTCCTATAATAACAGTTACCACTCCAGCATTGACATGGCACCGTTCGAGGCACTTTATGGGAGGGGATGTAGATCACCCATAGGGTGGTTTGAGGTTGGAGAAGTGAAACCTTTGGGGGTTGAGTTGGTGAAAGATGCCCAAGATAAGGTGAGGAGCATCCAAGCTAAGCTTCTAGCAGCCCAGAGTCGACATAAAAAGTATGCAGATCGTTAGGTAAGGGACATGACATTTTAGGTTGGTGAGCAAGTTCTTCTAAAACTGTCACCCATAAAGGGGGTGATGAGATTCGGCAAGAAGGGCAAGCTTAGTGCTCGATACATCGGGCCATTTCAGATTCTTGACTGTGTAGGGCCAGTGGCTTATATGTTGACTTTACCGCCTAGCCTATCTAGAGTCCATCCAGTGTTCCATGTGTCTATGTTGAAGAAGTATCACGGGGACGGAGATTACATTATAAATTGGGACTCAGTTTTGTTAGACAAAGACCTTCCGTATGAGGAGGAACCTGTTGCATTTCTTGATCGTGATGTCCGGAAGCTGAGGACTAAGGATATAATGTCTGTGAAATTTCAATGGAAGCATCATCCGGTTGAGGAAGCTACTTGGGAAACTGAGAAGGACATACGAGACAAGTATCACCAGTTATTCGACGATTCAGGTACTACTCTACTCTTGCCTTAGCCCAGTTCTCCTAGTTTATCACTCGGGGATGAGTGATGGGTATATTGGTATCTATTGTAACGACATGTTCCCGTCGTTATTGAAAAGCCAATGGGGAAGGAATTTGGACCAGAAAACTTCTGAGTAGTAACTTGAAAATTTCTTGCCTAGGCCAGACTTAGATGAAATATGAGTCAGGTGAGGTCTAGGGAAATCCGGTAATGGATGGGGGAATTAATTATTAGTTTGATCACGTGAGTGGTTAGCCAAGACTTTAAGGAGCCTGTACGGCTTTACGAAATTGAATTCAGGCGAGTAGAACTCCCGAAATTGATCTTGGCGTGAAAGGGTAGTTTTAGAACGTCAAGGTTTGAAGGTGTGTTGCGAAATGGGAGCTTGGAACTCAAATTATGAGTTTTTGTCTCCATGCAAGCCGCTGGGGAGGGATTAATTCCACCAAGGATGGGCTGATGTGGCGGGATAGGGCCCGCTGTGGTGGGCCAGTCGCGACTTAAATCGGGAAAAATCCCCAAAAATGTTATTTTCTACAAAACCTCATTTTTAAGAGCTAAGGGACGACCTATGGCAGTTTATCATCAAATTCCCACGAATTCTTGCGCCAAAGGTAAGTTAATTACTCCCCTAATCCATATTTCAATTCTTAGAACTTAGAATCCTTGTTAATTATCGTTGGGGGAAGGTTTTGGCCTAAAGTTAATGGTGGAAAAAGCCCTAGTTGAGCATTAGGATCATGGGTTTGGCCTTTGGTTGATATTTTGTAATAATCCGGGTACATTAGGCCTTGTTTATTGATCCTTGCATTAATTAGTTTTTTTAGACCAAGAACAAGTTGAAAGACTCTAGAAAGGGAAGGCTCAAGTATCTTAGGAGTGTTCAGGCTTGGTTTCGAGGTAGGTGATGGTTTGACTTCCCGTTGTGTTATATATGCTTGTTAATTGCTCCACTGTATGCATGCATGTATCTGACTAAAGAAACATTAATTGAATCTACTGAAATGATTATGTATGAACAATTACATGTCATGAACCTGTTACTTGACTGTGTAACTATGTGCACTATTCATTATGGGTGTGATTGTGACTGTGGTTGTGCTGACTGGATCGGGTGTCACGTTCCAATACGTATATTGGATCGGGTGTCACCTTCCAATACGTATATTGGATCGGGTGTCACGTTCCAATACGTATATTGGATCGGGTGTCATGTTCTGATAAATATATTGGACCGTGTGTCACGTTCCAACACACATATATTAGATCAGGTGTCACGTTCTGACACACTAACAGTTTGGGGGTGGGTTCTATGAGAGGACCATTTGTGATTGTTAAATTCATATCTACCTGTCATTGATATTGGGAAATTGAATATTTCTCCTAAAATGATAATTGAATTATGCATTTTGTATATGTGTGTTTATTGTGTTGTAATTACCTGCGTATATTTCGCTTACCAGAGTAGCCGCGTGATCCTACCAGTACACCGTAGTTTCGTGTACTTATACTGCATTTGCTCTTTCTTTGTTGAGTACAGGGCATCTTCAGGCGGCTACTGACAGACCTCAACTAGGAGATTATTGACCGAGACCGAATTCGAGGGTGAGTCAATTCTTTCAGGCTGCCATGGATCCATCATTAGTTTAGTCCATTCTTTTTGGACACAGACTATATATTCAGACTTTACTTATGTTTAGTTTCTGGGGTTACGCCCTCTTTTCTTAGACTAGTTGATTAGTAGGGTTTTGGTACAATGACTTTCCGGTCTAGGGGTTGAATTTCCGCGAGGTTTATGTTGGTTGTTTTGTTAAACCTTCGGAGTTTATGGAAACTCCTTGCTTAATTCATAATTTAAATCTACTTCTGTATCTTTAAATGATTTAGTTTCTTTAAGTTGCTTAGTCAGGTTGTGGTAGTGGTTTTCCTACCGGAGGTTAGTGTGGGTGTCAATCACGGAGGTGTGGGTCATGATACATTACCCCCACCCCCTACTGCTGGTTTCCCATTACCCTTACCCTTCCGTAAGAAAATATAACCAAGAACCTCGATTTATCCGCAGATACAAAGCATACGCACACCCACTACCCCACCCCTCCGAAAATATGCGTATGTTTCTCCACCAGAACGTGTCTTCCATATCCTCTGATAGAAATAGAGATACCTAAAGGAGTGAATAAGCTAAATCCTTATTTGTAGGAATGGTGTCCTAGAAATGTATTCAACTATTTCTTTGTTAAGCAATAAATAACTCATGTTCTGATAAGGAGTGATAGCAGCATATTGATGTTGCTATATCAAAACCTCCTTGTTTATACCTTTACAAGTCTATAAAGGTTAGCATCATTGTAATCATTTGCTGGAATTCCCCTTCCCTTTCTGGCCAGCATCTTCAATCTCTTCTTTGTTTCCTTCATTTTGTAGCTTATTTAGTGTAGTTGTTGCCTTACCCTTTCAAATAGTTTTAGTTGGTGAATAAGATAAATTTCTCAGTATTCATAAATCACTCCACTAACAACTCCATTAAATACAATTCTCCTTAATCCAATTGCTGGCTTTGGTTTTATATTCCTCTCTTCCAGCATTTTCATTTCCTAAGAAACAACTATTGGCCGGGGTGACAGCTTCTGGTGGTCCATGGCTTGGGCTGAGTCGACTTTTAAAAAATTAACAGTATGTGGTACATTAAGCATGATTAAACTCTTCTGTTTATTTTTCAAAATGTATAACCTTTTAACGATTAAAAAATTCATATCTCTGTTTAATATAATTTTAGATGTGGGAAAAATGTTGTATATTAATCTATCATATATCACTCAATCAATACCTATGTTTAAAGAGGTTTTTTATGTGGGGTTCTGACCGTGAATACATGTTCTTTTCATATGTATCATCTACTTTGACAATCCAGTGGCTTGTTTTCCCTGAAACTCCAAAGTCACTGCGTCTCTGTGTCATTCTAGTCACCCGTAAGCCTGCTCCTATAGGTAACAAATGACCATTGAAGTTTTCACATCTCCATGATCCCATTCGCAACACGTTATAACCCATATCAATTTTATCTTCTTCCATGTTAGTACCAGGGAATTCACCTAACAGATTCAGCAAGTCTGTTACCCATATTATTTCCCAATCATTAAGTAGCCGCCAGAAATTCAAATTTCACCCTTGTGATGACCATATTCCTTGTATGCTACACTTAGGGTTAACACATCCTTTTCTTTCTCCGTGTATTTTTTCTTTCATTGAAAATGGATGAACTCTTTGAAATAGACAATATATAATATTGGAAAGACTGTACTGAAATTATGTATATGTGGTTTTATGTGGCTTGTTGATTTTTTTTTGTAGGCTCTTTTTTTCATTTTATACTTTCTTTTCTGTGAAATGTATCTCATGTTCACATATTTCTTTCTTGGTTGTTGTAGGCTTTGATTCTAAATATCGGTGGTGGTGCTTGTTATTGCTGTTGAAAGTGTCTCAAAAACTATTCTTTTAAAGGCTTTTTGTTGATTTCTTTTAGAACATACGTTTTTTTTTTCTTTCTAAACCTTTATTCTTTACTGATGTGTTTTTGAAAATATTCCAAGTATTTGTCTCAATTTTTGTGGTCATTTGTTTTTCTATGTTTTTGAATCTTGTTTTACTGGCCATTTTTAAGAGGTACCTCTGGTTGCGATCTTTTACTGTGTTCCATCAGTTTTTGAACAATGATATGAGCATTGTAAAATGTTGAACTATCACGCACTATCAAAACTTTGATGTGTTCAATATAGGTAATAAAAAAGTGCACAACTGTAACACAATTTAAATGCTACAAACAAAAAAATACAAAGTATTTCACCTTTCTTGTTAAGTCTTTACATACTCTTCTATTAATATAATCTGATTAGATTGTAGGACTTCTCTAACCTTTGTTAATAATTTTATAATTTTTTGTGAACCTGCTTTATATATTCAGTTCATAATCATAAACGTAGAAACTATTTGGTCTTTTACTATTGATGTTTAGAATATACCTGCAAAAAATATTATTTTGAAATATTTGGTCTTTTACTATTGTATGTTGGTTTTTCTTGAATTGCTAGAGTCTTTTGTCATGTAATTTGGACTATTTCAATTTTTGTAACCTTTTTATTACCATCTAGTGAATATTTATGAGTGTTTCTTGTTTATGTGTAGATTAAGTGTTTGTTTCTTGATTTTTTGTTGTATTACGTCTATAACTATATGCATCTATTGTGTATAATTCTATAACTCTAAAAGTAAATATCTAATTATTACTACTTTGTTGTTATACTAATGTATTATTATATCTATTTTATATCCATGGAGATAATGACGCCTAATAAGCAATGGATGAAACTTATTAAAGATAGACTTGCTATTACTTATATAGATGCGGTGGAGACTTTCTTGGATTATGCTTTTCCAAAATTAGGAGAACCGCAGTTGATACGTTGTCCATGTACTAAATGTGATAATGCAACTTATAGAACACGTGTTGTAGTTAGGTCACATTTAATAGTACATGGGATAATACCAAGTTATACTTTTTGGTATCACCATGGGGAGATGTCAGGTGAAGAACAATCAAATTTTGAATTTATAGATGATAATGACATTGAAGAGGATGGTGGTGAAGATGAAATAGATGGTTTGCTGAGAGATTTGTACCCCGATTTTAATGGAGATAATATGAATAATAGTAGTGATGATTTTCTGGAGGAGGAACCAAATGATGAAGCAAAAATATTTTATAGGGTATTGAAAGATCTTGATTTACCATTATATGAAAGTGCAAAAGTTACTAAGCTTTGTACTTTGGTTAAATTACTTTACCTTAAAAGTATTGGTCATTGGGGTAATGAGTAATTTACGATGTTGTTGAAGTTTCTGAAAGATGATTTATTATTGGATGGAACAAACTTGTCGGATTCATATTATGAGGCAAAGAAGGTAATTTAAGATCTTGGGCTTTCTTATAAGATGATTAATGCGTGTTAGAATGATTGCATGTTATATTGGAAGGATGATAATTTTCTTCAATGTTGCAAACTTTGTGGTGCATCTAGATGGAAGGAGGATAAACATAGTGGGGAAACAAAATTGAAAAAAGGAAAAAGATACCATGCAAGATTTTACGTTATTTTCCTCTGAAGCCAAGGATTAAAAGATTATTTATGTGCTCAAAGACATCTCCTTTGATGTCATGACATCATGACCAAATAGTTGATGATGGAATAATGAGGCATCCATGTGATTCAATGGCATGGAAAAAATTTGATGACCCATCTTTTGCTTCTGAGCTTCGTAATGTACGACTTGGACTTGCTAGTGATGATTTTCCAACCATTTGGAATGTCGAAAACTCCGTACAACATTTGGCCTATGGTACTTATTCCCTATAATTTGCCACCTTGTCTTTGCATGACGCAAGAGAACTATATTTTGTCAATGCTTATAACTGGCCCTGAGAGTCCTGGTGATGCAATTGATATCTATCTTCAAACTTTGATAGAGGAGTTGAATGAATTATGGGAAAGTGGAGTCGAGATATTTGATGCATCAACTATAATGAATTTTACGTTACATACATCTTTATTGTGGGCAATTAATGACTTTTCAGCATATGCAAATATTTTCTGATAGAGTACAAAAGGAAAATTGGCTTGCCCATGTTATAATAAAAAAAGAGACTTTACAAGGCTAAAAAATTGCCAAAAATAGTGTTATATAGACCATAGACGCTATCTTCCTCTTAATCACAAATGGACAAATGCTAAAGCGTCATTTGATAACACTATTGAGCGTAGGCTACCACCAGAAATGTTGTCCGGTGATGATATACTTGATCGAGTTGCTGATTTAGATGGGTTGCCATTAACAAAGGATCCACAGAAGATGACTAAAATATCACACAAAACAAAGGGTGATAATTGGAATAAGAAGAGTATATTCTTTGATATTCCATATTGGAAAACCTTATTGTTGCGACATAATCTTGATGTGATGCACATTGAAAAGAATACATGTGACAGTATTTTGGGGACAATCTTAGATGTCAAAGGAAAAACAAAAGACACCTTGAGTACTCAGTTGGATTTACAACAAATGAAAATACGAAAAGAATTGCATCCAATACAAAATGGAGACAAATATGACTTGCCATCAGCATCTTACACATTATCTATTGAAGATAAGCAAAAGTTTTTCAATTTTTTGAAGAATTTAAAGGTCCCAGATGGATTTTCCTCAAATATTTCTCAATGTGTCAACCTTAAGGATAAAAAAAATTCAGGATTAAAAAGTCTTTTGTTCACTATTTGTGTCTGAAACTTCTCCCTGGTGCTTGAATGTGATAAGACATCCTCAACTAAGTGGATCCACCAAGGTATGCTTAAAAAGCAATAAAGAATTGTCTAAAAAGTACGACCCTTTCTACCCACGTTGGCATACATGATTTATGAGGACTTTGAGTAATCTGAACTCGTCTCCATATCAGTCCTCGATACTACTCCCAATAATATAACTCATGCTCATATGTGTAAAAGCATTTCCTCATCCTCAAACTTTGAGATTATTACTCAAAAGGTTCTCTTAAAAGAGATAGTGCTCCAAAAAAACTCCTCATGAACTCTTTTTTGGAAATCAAAGTTTCCTCTTATTTTAAATGTAAAGACATTTGCTCTTGGGATTACTTAGTTTCCATATTTTCATTTTGAAAAATAAAACTCAACTCTCCTCATCCTCATACTCAAGTACTCAAATCTTAAAACAAGTTTTAAAAGTTTGTAAAAGACTTCTCAAAAAGACTTGAAAGGCTCTCTCAAACTTTGCTCTTTATCTTTTCTTGAATTCTAATTATGAATTCAAGAATTAAGATTCATGATATGAAGGATCTCGTGATGATTAAATGTAGTTTAGATATCTACGATTAAGAAAGGAATGAATGCTCGACTCAAAGGAACAAGTACATATCGAGGAACGGAAGAGGAAGTGGGTTGATGCTCCTGTTGCATCCCTTGCGTGCCGTGCCAGCCCTCCACTTACTGGGGCTGGTTTGTGGTGCACTGCAGGCGCCGGGCGCCAGCCCTCCTGGTGCATCTGGGGCACACCGCCCCAGCCTATTCCCAGAACGTTCCGACGAATTTTTCTTCTCGATTTTTGGCCTTTAGTCACCTAAAATCGAATGCTTTCTTCCAAACTCTCATAGATTTGAATACCCAACATAAGTGCACGAAAATCTACTTATAAACAACCCTCAAAATCATAATATTCATCTCAAGAACTCATCAATAACCCATCATTAACGATTTAAGAACGAAGCTTCAAGAAACTCATCAAGAACTTCAATACATGCATTGTCATGGATGAAATTAACTCAAAAAACTCATGATTGGCGTGAGGGTGAATGAACCCATCACAATGAAAGCTTACATGCCTCGTTAGGATCAAATCCTTGGTGAAATCCCTAGACAATTGCAATAAAATCTTGAACGCTTGAATCTTTTCCTTTCTTTCTCCTCTTGAACTTCTCTCTAAAACCCTAAGCGTGTTTTAGAATTGTGAAAACTGATCTAAGTCAGTTTAAACCACTAAATTATTACCAAAACTGAGTAAGGCTAGTGGGGTAAGGAAAAGACCAAAATACCCCTCCTTAATTCGGATGAATTTCCTTAATCAGACATGGTGAACTCAAACGGGCATATCTCCCTCATCCGGACTCACCATTTAGCAAACTTGGTAACGTTGGTCAGAGGACTCAGAGATATTTTATTTGATACTTTATGGGCCACTTAAATCATCTTGTGCTGAAAATTATGGTGGTTTAAAGTTGACCCTAAACTCACAATTTAAAACTAACTTGCAAAATTCTCGATTTAGGTCTTTCCAAATTGGTTCTTGCTAAAATTAGTTCTTTCTAAGACTGAGGTTTTACAATAATTGTATTGATTGCGTCTTTAAAATCTAGCTTGAGAAAGAGGGTTTGATTGCATCTTTACAAACCCATCTTGAGAAAGTGGATTAATTAAGGAAATGGGTTGTTTGGTAATGATAAGCTTGTTGAGGTTCGAGAGAACTCACTTGAAACATAATAGTTGATCGAGAGATGATGTGTCCTGAAACAAATGTTGCAATGAGAGGGAATGCTAATGAACGACCTAATGAAGAAATTTAAGGCATCCTGCTAATGGGAAGCATGGAAAGATTTTGATAATTTACATCCAGACTTTCCTATTGATCCTCGTAATGTCAAGCTGGGTCTCTCAAGTGATGGCTTTAATCCATTTCGAACAATGAGTACTTCTCATAGCACGTGGCATGTTATGTTGATGAACTATAATTTATCACTATGGATTTGTATGAAGCCGGAGTATACTATGTCGTCAATGATCATTTCGGGCCCATCATCTCCTGGAAATGATAGAGATGTGTACCTACACCACTAATTGCAGAATTGAAGGAACTATGGGAACCTAGTATAAAAACATATGATGTTGGAATCAACCAGCCATTCCGAATGTGTGCAGCCTTAATGTGGACAGTTAAAGATTTCCAGCACTAGCAATGCTTTCAGGATGGACCACTAAGGGAAAATTGGCGTGCCCTACTTGTAATTATGACATATGCTCTCAATATTTCAAACATTGTCGTAAGATGTGTTATTTGGGTCATCGAAGATTTTTGCCTTTTGATCATCCACTACGAAATGATAAGAAGTCATTTGATGGTAAGGAGGAGCATAGACCTGCAATTACTCCTTTGTTGGGCGTAGAATTGATTGAAGAGCTGCATGAATTCATCTATGTCGTTGGAAAGGGTAAAAAAATTAATCTCGGGATAATAAGGGTCTGTGGAAAAAAGATCTATTTTGTTTGAATTGGCATATTGGGCACATAACAAATTGAAGCACAATTTTGATGTGATGCACATAGAGAATATATATGACAGTTTACTTAAATCTTGAAACATATCATATGAAAAATATAGAATGAAAGATTTGTCAAAAACAAAAAAATATACATTCTTCTTAAAATGGACTAAAAGAAGAGTATCAAAGAAATCAGAAAAATTTATGTTTGAGAAAGATCAAATATACCTCTATATGAATTACTTTTAAATAAATAATTTAAATATAAATATAAAATAATTATTTTACATACGTTAGATAAAAATGGTAAATATAGGCCATTTGGGTAACGACATGGGTATATATGAACCACTTTTATAACAAGGGTGTATCAACTCTAAATCACAAATTTGAGGAGTATTACAGACCCATAGATTCTTTTAAAAGATTGATAAAAAAAGCTCTAAATTGACATTGTATAACAAACTAATTGACTAATTATCATTTCCTGTGATTATCACGTGACAAGAGAACCACGTATTTCTATGAAGAATCTGATTAATTTTCTGGTGATCTGATATAATTTATATAACTAATAATTTATATAACTAATTAAGTTTTACTGTGTTTCCTTTTACTTCTTTCTACATTAAGTTTCCCAAAACAAAAGATTTAATTATAAGAATTAAAGTCATTTAGGAAATTAAATAACAGCCATATAAATAAATCTGATTCCAAAGAAAATTAGGAATAAAATATATAAAGTTCCCAAATGAACTAGAAAATATGGTAGGCTATCTCTAAATATATTTAATATTGTGATTTAATCTTATTCCAACAAAAATAAGGAATCCGACTAATTAACTTTCCAAATGAATTAAAAGTATGGTAGGCTATCTCTATGTATATTTTATTTGCTCAATAAATTTAATTTCAAAATGAATTAGGAATGCAATTTATTATTTTTCCAAATGAAGTATGAAATATGGTAGGCATTTCTACATTGTTTCTGCTGCTTGTTTTCCTTACAAGAACTCAAAAGCATTTCTAGCATTGTTTTTGATTAATTTATTCTTTAAATTAGTGTTATTCAACAATAAGTAATTCACATACCCATTCTTCTTGTGTTGTTATAACTAAAACGAGTGATCGTGTTTAAAAAAATATGTTCATAAGAGCAATTGCTTTAGCAGACAATCAGTGAGGTTTATCCTCACAAAATTGGGGATATCCTTTATATAATCTCCGTCAACAATCGACCCCTTTCCGGTGAAAAAATGAGGGATTTTGCATCGTCTTCAAGAGGAGGAAGTTAGAATGAGGTATGTCAAAACAAGAACCCATCATGTTGTTTCACCTAAAAACATAACTAACCCCACAAAAATTGAATAAGTTGTAGAAAAAGAATATGCAGAGATTTGTGTCATATTTCAAGAAGAATATGAGCATGAAAAGACCATTGGGACACTTTGTTGTGGACATAACTATCACGTAGTCTGTATAAAACAGTGGTTGTTGAGAAAGAAGAATTGTCCTCTGTGCCGAGCTTCAGTTTTACCCTTCACATGAACAAAGTTTTTTACTATTGAAATGCAGTGTTTAAAGATTATTTTATTCTAAGATTATGTTGTATTAATCTGAAGTTTTTTTAATGAAGAACAAATTGCAAGACTGATCATAGTTTGTATACGTATATTTTAAAACTCATCTCATTAAACTTACAAAGATAAGTTCTTTTTAAATTATGGATGTGATACTCTATAAATTTTTGATACATACAAGAACAATTTTTTTTCCTATCCTAAATATTGTTAAGAGACAACAAATTATAATATGATCACTTTTACTCTTAGATTCAATTAGGTGAGAAAAACCTTTCAACCTTAGAATCTTTACTATGTGAGAAAACCTTTCACAATAATGTTCATATGCGTTCCTGAGAATGACCTTTCAATCAACACAACAACAACAATATCATAATTATTGACACTTCACTCTCAAAGTGTCCTCAAAGCATTTACATAAATTTCATAAAAACATGCATAATCTCATACTTTACTCTTTCAAGGTTCAAAACCTACTTTCAATCACCACATCTAGAATTTGAACATTAGATAGGGATTCCATCATAATTTCATGTGAATCTATCACCTCATGCATTAATTCATAGAATTCACCCTTTTCATCAAAAGGACCTACATCATAAGATCACAATTGAGAAATATGGGAATTACATGGGTTCTTTGGGATACATCATATAAACCATAAGAAATCATCATTTCATGCTTAGTATAACATAATTCAACCATTAGAATCAAGTTTGAAAGAAACCCGTGACTATTGAATCAAACCCTAACAATTGGGGATTTCTATCTTTTTGAAATTGGAGATTTGAAGGAACTCCATGGATGAAAGCTATCATACCTTAACAACAAAGCTCAATGCTAAGATTCAATGGAGGAATTGAGCCTTGACCTTGATCCTAGCTTGAACTTCCTTCTTCTTCTTCTTCTAGTTTCGAGAGGGAGAAATATTTGAGAGGAGAGCTTTTGGGGAAATCTTTTGGGTTTTGGGAAATAATGACTTGAATGAGTTAGTTTTAGAGTTAAAATCACTTATATAGGGGTCCTAGGCTTAGGCAAAATGACTTGACTTAAGTTGGATTAAAACCGGAATTACCCAAATGACCCTCAACTTACAGTGCACTGCCCAAGGACCACGTGAGGTCCCACGGGCCGTGGTCCCTTTCGTGGACCATGAGGCAGTGGCTAGGCAGCCTTCCCCCAACACTCCTAGATTCTAAGGAAAGTTCACGACCCTTCCCACGACTGTGGTCCCTACCACAGGACGTGGTTCCCTTCGTGGTCCATGGACCACTGGCTAGGGAATTGTTCCCTTCATCCCAACACCCTAAGGCACCTCCACGAGCTGTGGTCTTCACCACGAGCCGTGAAGCTGCTCGTGAAGAGGTGCTGTTTTTGGGCAGCTTGAGGAGGCTATTGCCTAGCCTACCACGAGCCACACCACGAGCCGTGGTGGTGGTCATGGTTGCTTGGGAAGTGTCTAGGGGAGAGTGGACTGCCCTAGTCCTCTCCCTTGGCCCTTGCCCACTTCCATGGCTCTAACCCTCACGTTTATCTCTATTTAGCCTACTAGTTTCCGGGGTGTTACAACTTCTTACACTACTTGAAACACTTTTCAAAATATGAGACTTGTTTACCATCTTGAAAACATGCCTTTATGAACTTATCTTTCAAGTCCAATAATTAACATATGTACATATGTATATGAATATATATATAAATAAAATAACATTAGAAAATCTTAAGTCTTTATGAAATATAACCTTTAAACTTTTTCTCAAAACTCAGTATGAAACACAATGATTGAGTTTCAAAGACTCTCAAAACTTATAACTCAATTCGTAGGGTTATGCAGAATTATGGACATGAACGACTCAACTTGAGGACCTCAATAACCATATAGAAACTCATGAATACAACTCTTTCTCAAAACTCATCTTTACTTCCTCAAAAAAACTAAGTTTAAAACTCAAGTGTTGGCTTTAAAAAGCTTGTCAAAATTTATAACTCAATTCATATGGTTCATGCGGAATTATAGACATGAACGAATCAACTCAAGAATCTTAACGCGTAACATATAGCAATTCAATAATTATGAATAGAATTTTAAAAAAAATCCAGAACTCAAGAACTCAAAATCAACTCATCTCAAGAATGCTCAAATCTAGGGAAGAATCCTAGATTACTCTTTTACTGATTTGAAAGTAGATGTAGGGCGTGAGGACGAACTAGTCCAACACTATGATAGCCTTACATACCTAAAAGAATAAGGTTCTTTAAGAATCTTAAAGAATTTTGAAGAAGAACTTGATTAGAAGCCTTGAAACCCTAGCTTGAAGGTAAACAATCAAGAAAATCTTTCTTGAGATTCTTGAATTAGTTTCTTGAAATCTCTATTGCCAAGATTTATGATTTTCATTAGTGATTCATAATTGTATGGAGGA
>JAJONR010004123.1:0-38208 GCA_029582245.1 Solanum etuberosum
ATTAAATCGTCTTGGAGATAGGTCCACCTTGGGATCTAGCCTGTCCGTCGGCGATCCTCTTTCTGGCATCCACAACTAAAGCCGGATATTAATCGGCATCCTCATATTTAATGAAAATTTCTATACCTCAAGCCATAGTAATAATTACAGAGAGAAGAATATTTATAAATAATATAACAAGTTAATAAGAACTAATTATCTTCTTGTAGGCTATATGATAATCATAATCTAAACAGGATCCAGACAGTAAATGATTATTTGGTCAACTTCAAATGGTCATATCTTTAAGCACAAAATGAGTTAGGTGGCTCATGACCTTTCAGATTAAAGGTAATTGAATCATCTTTCCAACGCCACCAAGTTTGATAAAATCCAAGCTCTGAGTAAGAAATTATGCTCATTTTAGTGAAGCCCTATTGGGCAGAGCATGAGCAACGACCCCAACCGATGGCCAGTAGTCCAAACGACGGTGCGTCAGACCCACCGTAGATGGACTTCGTCAGCTTTTAAGTCAGGATCATTTTGGTCTTTTCTCTATGCGTTGGGGTTAAACTACGTCGTTTGATGCCTAAAATACATCGTTTTACTTAGTCTAAGCCTAATAACCTAGTCAGAAATACCCAGAACCCTCATTCTCCAAAAATCATCCAAATTAGAACAAAAAAAAAAGAAAGAGGCGCCAGTTTCTTTCAAGAACAAGCAGCACTGTTCTTCAAGTTTCAGCCTCAAAATCCAAAGGATTTTTCCGTAGATTTCGTCATCAGGTATGTGGGATTTCACTAGTGAGTTCCTTTCATCCACTAGGTCCCTAGAATTCAGCCAGTTCCTTGATTCAACATAGCTTGTATAGACCTAGGGTTTGTAAAATCTTGGGAATTTGTTATGATTTCAGTTGCTATAGAATCAACAGTCTAAATATCATGTTTTCTTGGAAACTTTGCATAATTCCTTGTATAAAATTCAGAACCCTAGTTTGTGTAAATTCTCTTAGTTCATGAATTATACTTTCTAGGTCAGTTACACAGAAAATCATGCTCCAGATTTCAAATGTCACATTCTCAGTATATAAATGTTGCATTCTTATAGCATGTCAATATTCTGAGCTATTCAGTATTCAATGCATTTTAGCTTCATATGTATTCAGTTGGGAGTAGACTTAGCACCCAGTTGGACTAGGGTTCAGTGTACACTCATAGTTCCAGAACTGCGTGCCCACGTAGGATTATAAGTCCCCTCTGTTGGGCATCAGTATTAGTGATCACGCCACAGTCATGCCTTTATACCCCTGGCAAGGTATATTCGGTCCTCTCGATGGGTCGTATACATCGTACTCCACGTTTATCTCACGTGGTTTATGTCGGTTAATAGTAGCTCCCACAGTCAGACTCCTAGTGCATTTGACCAGGTTTTCAGCATTTGTATCAGTATATAGTTCAGCATGTTATCTTCATGATTAGTACTTGGTCATTGCATTCAACTTAGCTTTTCAGTTATGTTTCAGTATTTATATTCTTTCTCAGATTATGTCATTGTTCAGTTATGCTTTGTTTAGCTCATATATATTTGTTCAGCTTAGTATCTATATCCTGCATGCTCAGTACATTCCAAGTACTGACGTATACTTTGCGCTACATCCTTTCATGAAGGTAGGTTCAGGTACTCAGCATCCAGATCACGCTTAGATCTATTCTCAGTCCGCATTCAGCAGCTTCAGTGGTAAGTCCTCATATTCCGAGAACAATAGAAATGCTTTCCTTTTAGTCATCATTTTTAGTTTCAGTTTTGTTAGAGTTAGCTGGGGCATGTCCCAGCAACTCAACTCAGTTAGAGGCATTTTTCAGACATAGAAATAGATTCAGCTTGAGTTGTTAAGTGCTTATTTCACTTATCACTAAACTCTTAGTATGTTTTATATATTCAAACTAGTTGGGTTTTCCCCCATTTTTAGATATCCACTGCTTTAGGTTCTGCATAGTATATGTTTTACTTAGTTATTTTCAGTATGCTTGATATATGCCAGACTCAGGGTTAGCCTGGGGTCACTCGTGATCCTAGGTCCCGTGTTACCTCAAGGGGGTAGCCTCGGAGCGTGACAAACTTGGTATCAGAGCATTAGGTTCAAGATTCCTAAGATGTCTGAAAGCCACACTAAGTAGAGTCTCTTTCATGGGTGTGAAGCACGCCCCATCTTTGAGGGGGAGGCTACGAAGTGTTGTAAGAAAAAACTTAACTTTCTTGCTATTCTTATCGTGCGTTAGGTATGATTCAACTTCTCTTTCTAACCTGTCATTATGCATTTCAGATCATGCCTCATCGTAGAGCTAACGCACAGAATGCTAATGCACGCAATGCTAATGCAAATCCTCTACTCCAAAAAACCATGATGTTAAGAATGCAAAATTTCAGAATGCGATCCAGCTCTTAGCTTAGAGTGTATCCAATCAGAACAATCAGTAGGCCACAATTCCTACAAACACTAATTGTGGGTCAGATGCAACTAGGGTTCGAGACTTTGTTCGAATGAATCCACCTGAGTTTCTAGGGTCGAAGGTTTGTGAGGACCCACATAACTTCATTGATGAGGTTAAGAAGATTCTTAGAGTAATGCAAGTGACTGGTACTGAGAGTGTTGAGTTAGCATCCTCTCAACTCAAGGATGTATCTCATATTTGGTTTCGGCAGTAGAAGGAAAACAAGGGTGAGAATGTAGCTCCTGTGACATGGGATTGTTTTACTGGAGCTTTTCTGGACAGGTTCTTTCCAAGGGAGTTGAGAGAAGCTAAGGCACAAGAGTTTATGAACTTGAAGCAGGGTTCACTGTCGGTCGAAGAGTACGGGCTGAAGTTCACCCAGCTCTCCAGGTATGCTCCACACATGGTTGCCGATCCAAGGGCATAAATGAGTAAGTTCTTGTTTGGGGTATCTAACCTAGTGAAGACCGGGTGCAAGAATGTTATGCTTCTAGAGGATATGGATATCTCCAGACTAATGATTCATGCTCAGCAGGTTAAGGGAGATAAGCTTAGGGAAATGTCTAAGGATAACAAAAAGTCCAGAACAAGAAATTATGAATACTCGCAGCAAAAGTCGGGCGGTGGGAATCACTCACAGTTTCAGCAAAGGACTACAGCCCCAGCACCTTCATCAACTAGTGCTTCATCCCCCAGGTTTCGATAGGATCATAAAGGTAGGGCATCAGGATCTAAGTCTCTAGGGAGAACTTCGGGTAACAGGACTTTCCCAACTTGTCCAAAGTGTGGTAAGAACCACCCGGGCGAGTGTATTGTAAGAAGAAAAGGGTGCTTTGGGTGTGGTCAATCTGGCCATAGGTTGAAGGATTGCCCTTCTGTCAGGTAGAGGCGAGGAGGTAACAACAATAGGGCTCACTGTACAGCACCAACAGGTCACCCAACTCAGAAGGGTGCTTCGTCTGGTAAAGGTGGCGGTCAGCGCCAGAACAGGTTATATGCTCTCCAAGCTCGCCAGGACCAGGAAGATTCTCCTGATGTGGTCACTGGTATGTTACGAGTCTTTCGTTTAGATATTTATGCATTGCTAGATCCAGGGGCAACATTGTCTTTTGTAACTCCCTATATAGCGGTAAACTTCGGTGTCAGTCCAGAAACTCTCTTAGAACCCTTCTCAGTCTCTACTCTAATTGGTGACCCAGTTATGGCTAGACAGGTATACAAAAATTGCCCTGTCACAGTTTCTCAAAAAGTCACCTCAGCAGACCTTGTAGAGTTAGAAATGGTAGATTTTGATATCATTCTAGCATGGATTAGTTACATTCATGTTATGCCTCAATCGATTGTAGAACTAGGATCATTCTGTTTCAGTTTCCAAACAAGCCAGTCTTAGAATGGAAGGGTAGTAGCTCAGTGCCTATAGGTCGAGTTATCTCTTACCTTAAGGCCAGGAAGATGATATCTAAAGGGTATATCTATCATCTTGTTCGGGTTAAGGATTCAAACTCCGAAACCCCAACTCTTGAGTCAGTCCCAGTAGTGAATGAGTTTCCAGAAGTATTCCCAGAAGATCTTCCCGGATTTCCTCCCGAATGGGAAATCAACTTCGGAATAGATCTCCTTCCAGATACCTGATGAGTCTTAGATTTTGACTCATTTAGGGCTTTGTTTTCATAGTTTTATGATCCTCAATGCCATATTAATGCTCTAAACTGATGTTTTAAATGCTAATGTGTAGATAAGAAGGCAAAAGAGCAAGGCAAGAACATCAATGGACAGAATAAAGAAGAAAAGTAAAGTTGAAGACCACCGAAGACACTTGGCGACTCGCAGAGTAGTCCCTTCGCTCGCCTAAAGATACAGTCTACCAACCCTTGAAGAAGAGAAATTGGGCGAGGTAACATACCTTTCGGAGAAACGGCGAATTGTTTGGCGAAGGAGGCTCAGATCGCCTAATATTACAGAATGGCTTGTAAAGGCACAAGCAAAACGGTGATTAGCAAGGACAAAATGGCACAGCGCCGATCAGGTCGGTGATCCCGACCTTGATCGCCCAAGCTTACAACACTTAAATGGCGATAACGCAAGATACAAAGGTGATGAAAAGGAGCGTTTGGTGTGTCACCGACTGGATCGGCGACACTCGACTTATACCGCCGAATGACCCAGAGGCCAAATTCTGAGAAAGTATAAATGATTTTTAAGAAAAGATTAGAACATCCTATCATTGTGTAAACTCATAATTTGAACGAAACCATTGTTCTTGCTTAGTTTTGAAGTGTTTTTCGAGTAATTCTTGAATTGGGTTTTGGAATTAAAGCTACATTGAATCATTGTAAGGATTTGGAGATAAATACCCAGCTATGGAGAATGTAATAGGTATTGATTTCTTACTTTTTGTGATGTGTTGCAAAAACCCCCATTCTTGGGAGTGTGACCATGTTAATAATTGTCTAATTTAGTTTGTGGGTGTTAGGGATTATTGATTTTATTACGGTTTTGAAGTTGGTTTGATTCATAACTGAGGTTCAATTTATGATTTGAAATGTTGATTTTGATTCTAATCTAGTATGTTATGCTTGCTTGAGAGAGAGGTGTAAAAACAAGGTTATAAATCAGCGTTTGTAGTGTTTGGGTTGTTGTGGGTTTACCTTGAGAGAGTGAATTCTAAGCTAAATTCCACCTATCTAGCTCGAGAGAGTAGATAAAGTGAGGTATTGGGTTGTTTATAGTGTTAAGCTTGTCGAGGTTTGAGAGAACTCGTTTGAATCATAATAGTTGTTCGAGAGAATGCTATTGCAAAATCTAGCCTACCCGCTAAGATTTAGCAAACCTCAGTAATTACCGATCACCCATTTAGCGAAATTGACAATTATTCGGTCACACCCTCAAGTACCCCTTAATTACTTGATTACTCCCATGTTGTTCGTAATTGCTTTAGTTGCTAGTTGACATACCTATCCCCCCTTATGACTTCATGTCACCCCTTTTACTTATCTAATTGAATTCAATAATTTATATTCCTATAATCGGTTAGACCACTTTTATAACTTCATAGTTGAATTTGAATGTGTACCGCTCCTTGTGGATTCGACCCCAACTCATTTGTTGGGTTTTATACTAGATTACGATTGTATACACCTAGTATTGGATGAGGTGTAGTTGGGCGTTAATCAAAATGGCGCCGCTGCCGGGGAGTGGTGTTTAGAATTCTATTATTGAAGTTTGAATTGTGATCTTTTTGTGTTGTATTTGAATCGACTTACCTTGTGTTGTGAGCTGTTTGTGATCAGGTGACAAGATGAGTGCAAATGGAAGCACCATGACTTATTTTTTGCTAAATCAATTACGAAATATTTTTCTAAAATGCCCAATATCTGTTTTATATCTTTGCTACGAAAATGAGTATAAGGACCTCAAAAAAATCTCTTTTCGTCATATGAACTTTAAGGTGTATGAAGTTTCATATTTGATTTTTAAGCAGAACGATAGAGACTGGGAAGAGTCGCTTCCTTCTTGCTTGATGAGGGGGGCTTCCATTCACCAGCGTAGACTAAAAGTTCTCTCCGAACCGTGCTGGATAGTCTCCCATCACACGGCTCTCAAACCCAACCTAACTTGGTCACCAAGATGATGTTGGTGACTTCAATCATGCCAATGAAGCTCAATTGGAGAGCGTAGGTGCTATTCGCTTACCTCCGGTTGTGGGTCATGCTGCATTCCATGTGACAAACAAGATGCTCCAACTCTTGCAAGCTAAGGGTGTATTTGGAGGGCTGGATCATGAGAACTCCCATGACCATATTCAGAATTTTGTGGATATATGTAGTCTGTTCTAACTCAAGAATATTTCGCAAGAATCAGTTCGGCTCCTATTGTTCCCTTTCTCCTTGATGGGGGAGGCAACAAAGTGGTTAGCAGGTCTACCAAGGGACTCCATTACGTCATCGGAGGATATTACCGAGGCATTCTACATAAGGTTCTTTCCACCCTCAAAAATGGTGAAATTGCATGACAACATCCAGAACTTCAAGCGAGTAGAAGGGGAACCGATTCATGAAACTTGGCTGAGATTTCAAAAGTTGCTACTACAGTGTCCTACTCATGGGCTTCCGGGTAATGTGATACTTCAATATTTTTACCAGAGTTTAGACTCAGTGAACAAAGGAGTAGCTGACCAGCTTGCCCGATGAGGGATAATTTTACGACCATTTGAGGTAGCCTCGTCCCTTCTTGATGAAATAACAAAGATAAATCGGGAATTGTATACTCAAGAGGACCAAGTGTCTCCCTTAAATTTTAGGATGACAAAGGAGAAACTTGACAAGGAGAAAGAGCGGGATGAGAATATTAGCAAAATGATGTCCCAAATGGAGTTGTTGAGAAAACAAGTGCTAGAGAGCGTGGGTGATCACAAAGATGCAAAATGAGTGTTTAGACTTGAGGAGGGTTCTCACCTGAGCTATTTAAAGTTGGGTGGGAATCAATATTGGAACTCACATAATGAAGAAGAGCGGAGGCGATACAATCAAGATTTAACTGAACAAAATCACCCTTGGAAGAGAGAAGATAGTCATGAAGAGTACCACACGCAATCAAGTGACAACCAAAGATCTAAGGGTAGTTTAGGCAGCCTACGACTGGATGAATTGTTGTCGCGTATCCTAGATAAGGTTGAAGGATCTGATGACATGCTTAAGGAGATCAAAGCTGATTTCTCATCATTGAATAAGAGGGTAAATTCTCACGCAGACACAATCAAGCAACTTGAAGGTCAAATGAGCCAACTATCAACACAATTAGAACCCAAGCTATTTGAAAGGAGTGAAGATGAGTGTGCAACAAGTTCGAAGGCTGATAATGACAAAGATTTGGCAGTGGTGACTCGAAGTGAGAAGATAGCACTCGATAAGGTGAAGGTTAATGATGGGACAAACACTTATGAAGAATAAAAAGACATCGCTGAGGAAGAGAGGTCGGTTCAAGCACCGGGAAATGATATGCTCAAAGAGGAGGAAGAGAGTCAAAAGAAAAAAACCGAAGAGTTGCCAAAAGCTAAAGAAAGGGCTACATCATCTCCAAAACTAGTGCAACCTCTTTCCAAAATAAATCCCCCATTCCCTTAACGTCTCAAAAAGAAAAATGAAGATGAAAAGTTCAAGAAATTACTATCTGTGTTCAAGACACTTTCTATAAACCTTCCTTTAGTGAAAGCATTATTTGAGATGCCAGGTTATGCAAAATTCATGAAGGAGTAAGTCACTAAGAAGAGAAGCATGGACTTTGAAACAATTGAAGTTTCTCATAATTGTAGTGCCATTATAACTAGTGATGTGATTACAAAGAAAGAGGATCATGGGGCATTCACTATCCCATGTACCATTGGTATGCTTCAATTTTCCAAAGCATTATGTGATTTGGGGGCGAGTATAAACTTGATGCCGTATGTAATCTTCAAACAACTTGGGCTGGGTGAACCGAAATCCACAACAATGCGGCTTCTTATGGCGGACCGGTCGATCAAACACCCCGTTGGGATACTTTATGACATATTGGTGAAGGTTGATCGATTTATCTTTTCGGCTGATTTTGTTATTCTAGATTGTGAAATTGATGCGGAAGTTCCTATTATTTTGGGTAGACCATATTTGGCAACCAGAAGAGCTCTTGTGGATGTTGAAATGGGTGAGTTAAAGTTCCCGATAAATGAAGAGGAGGTCACCTTTAATGTGTGCAAATCAATGAAGCAGCCTACTGACATTCATGTAGTTTCAACGATTGGTGTGATTGATGAAGCAGTGGCTAGTGTGAGTGAAATGGTGTGTATGGGTGAACCTCTTGAGGCTGTTCTTTCGAATTATGATGAGACCGAAGTTCAAGGGCATGATGAAGTGGTAGCTACTCTATCGGGAGTAGGTAAGAACTCAAGAAACCCAGTGAAGCTAGACATTTATCTAGAGAATTGAGAGAGTCCTCCCGCTAAACCATCCACAGAGGAACCTCCAAAGCTTGAGTTGAAAGTGCTACCTGCTCATCTTCGGTATGCATTCTTGGGGGTGAATAATACCTTGCCCATTATTATTGCAGCGGACTTGCTTGAGTGGTAAGTAAAATTGCTTCTTTAGGTGTTGAAACATTACATCAAGGCAATAGAATGGACAATTGTTGATATTGTAGCTATTCCACCTGGAATTTTCACTCACAAAATCTAATTGGATAGTGAATGCAAACTAAGAGTTGAGCATCAAAGAAGACTAAGCCCACCTATGCAAGACGTGGTGAAGAAAGAGATCATTAAATGGCTAGACGCAGGTGTGGTATACCCTATTGCGGATAGCAAATGGGTAAGCCCCGTATAATGTGTACCCAAGAAAAGAGGCATCACGGTGGTCCTGAATGAGAAAGGAGAACTTGTACCCATGAGACGGGACACTGGTTTGAGAGTATGCATGAACTACTGGAAGCCAAATTCTTGGACCGAGAAAGATCATTTTCCAATGCCGTTTATGGATCAAATGCTCGATAGACTTACGGGGCGTGGATGGTACTGTTTCTTGGATGGCTACTCCGGGTACAACCAAATATCTATTGCACAGGAAGACCAAGAGAAAACCACTTTCACATGTCCCTATGGGACTTTCACCTTCAAGAGGATGTCATTTGGATGGTGCGATTCTCCAGCGACATTCCAACAATGCATACTTTCTATTTTCGCTGACATGGTGGAAGACTCAATGAAAGTCTTCATGGATGATTTCTCAGTTGTAGGTGATTCATTTGAGACATGTTTGGCTCATCTTGAGCAAGTCCTTCAAAGGTGTGTAGAAACTAACTTAGTCCTCAATTGGGAAAAATGTCATTTCATGGTCAAGGAAGGTATAGTCCTAGGTCACAAGGTGTCATAGAAGGGATTGGAGGTAGAAAAAACAAAGATTAAGGTTATTGAGAAGTTGCCACCACCTATCTGTATAAAAGGTATTCGGAGTTTTTTAGGGTCATGCAGGGTTCTATCAAAAATTTCTAAAAAATTGCACACCCATTGTGTAAGCTATTGGTGAAAGAGGTGAAGTTTCTTTTTGATGATGCTTGCTCAAAAGCTTTTGAGTGTTTGAAAGAAAATCTAATCTCTAGCCCGGTGATCATTAGCCCGGATTGGTCCGAACCATTTGAGGTGATGTGTGATGCAAGTGGTACCGCTCTAGGAGCCGTGCTAGGGCAAAACGTAACAAAATCGTTCATCCAATTTATTATGCCAGTAAGTCGCTAAATGGAGCACAACGTAACTACACTGTTATTAAACAAGAACTACTTGATGTAGTATATGTGTTTGAAAAGTTCAGGGCATACTTGTTGGGAACTAAAGTGATAGTTCATACTGATCATACATCGTTGCGGTACTTAATGGCCAAGAAAGATGCTAAGCCGAGGTTGATTAGGTGGGTCTTTTTATTGTAAGAGTTTGATTTTGAAGTAAAAGATCGAAAGGGGTGTGAAAATAAAGTGGCAGATCATTTGTCGCGGTTAGAAACCAATTTGATCGACTCCAAAGAAAGGGACATTGTGGATGAATTCCCAGATGAAACAGTGATGAGGATAACCCAAAGCAACACCCCTTGGTATGCTGATCTTGCTAACCATGTGGTGTGTGAAGTTATGCCTGAGAATCTGAACTCCTACCAGCGGAAGCGTTTCTTGTTTGATGTAAAGAAGTACTTCTGGGATGAACCATATCTGTTTAGAGAATGTGCAGACCATATCATTCATCGATGCGTACCGGAAGAAAAAGTCAATGACATTCTTAATGTGTGTCACACCTCACCTGTTGGTGGACATCATAGTGGGTTGCGAACAACAGCAAAAGTGCTTTAAAGGGGCTACTACTGGCCATCTCTATACCGAGACGCTCATGACTTTGTGAAACAATGCATACCTTGACAAAAGCAAGGAGGGGTATCAAGGAAGAATGAATTACCTCTCAACCCTATCTTAGAAGTGGAGTTGTTTGATGTTTGGGGTATAGATTTCATAGGTCCGTTTGTGAGTTCTTTTGGCAACAAGTATATTTTGGTGGCAGTTGATTACGTTTCCAAATGGGTGGAAGCTGTTGCATTGCCCAACAATGAGGTAAGAGTGTGGTGCAATTCTTAAAGTGATATATTTTTGCACGATTTGGCATCCCGCGTGCTATCATCAGTGATGGAGGATCTCATGTTTGCAACCGGGTATTTGCCTCATTATTGAGCAAATATGGGGTCAAGCATAAAGTTGCAACACCATACCATCCACAAACAAGTGGCCAAGGGGAAGTTTCAAACCAAGAGATTAAAAGTATTTTGGTAAAAATGGTGAATGCAAATCAGACGGATTGGTCTCGCAAATTGGATGACGCTCTGTGGGCATATCGTACTGCATTCAAAACACCAATTGGTATGTCACCATATTAGTTAGTGTTCTAAAAGTCATGTCACCTGCCAATTGAGCATGAACATAAAGCTCTATGGGCGTTGAAGACACTAAACATGAATTGGGAAAAGGTTGCGAAAGGGAGAGTAAACCAACTCCATGAGTTGGAGGAATATCGGTTGAGAGCATATGAAAGTTCAGCCTTGTATAAGGAAAAGATGAAGAGGTGGCATGACACCAATATCCTTCTGCTCGAATTCTGAGTTGGTGATTTTGTGTTGCTCTACAATTCTCGGTTAAGACTTTTTCCCGGTAAACTTAAGTCGAAGTGGTCTTGTCCATTCAAGGTAACCCGAGCGTTCACAAATGGGGTAATTGAAATTGAAGATAAAGAGGGTCCAGCTTCCAAGGTGAATAGGCAGCTTCTGAAACTCTATTTTGGACAATGTCATGAGATTTCGGTAATTGAAGTGGTTTATTTGGAAGATGCTTGAAAGCAATTCCACATTGTTCCACGACGTTAATTAAGGCGCTTCTTTGGAGGTAACCCAAGCTTTAGTGTTTTTGAATAATGTATGCTGGATGTGCAGGAACGGGTGATTCTTTGAGGGTAAGGCCATCTCGGCGATCCGTCAAGTGGAACGGCGGTCCTATTTTGTCTCGACTTTTTCACAATGACGGGAGGACTATAGTTCTGGAATATTTGGTGAAGCATCCAGGCTACTTGGCGATGCGCCGATGTGGTTTGGCGAACCCAACTTCTACCGCCCTTTGATCACTCCTGAAGTGCCGGTGTTCTAGAAAGTTTGGCGATGATTTCAGTATACTTGGCGGTGCGCCGATGCTGTTCGGTGAGCCTGATTTCAATCACCCTTTGGTCCCAACTGTAGAGCTAGTGTTCGGGATATTTTGGTGATGCTGCATACAGTTAGGCGGTGCGCCGAATGGTTCGGCACTCTCCACAGCACTTCACCAACTGGCCACATAGTGAAGAATCCTCCTGACCTTGTTCTTTTGATTCAGTGCTATTGTCTTTCTACTTCTGTCTGTATTTTGTGTTCTTTTTCTTTTTTTACATTGAGGACAATGTAGGATGTTTTTGGTGGGGTGGGGACTTGTTATGAATACCACCTCTTGATGTGTTTGAATGTGGTTGTTCTTTTATAATTTCGAGTGTCGGTTATGATCAATACCGATGACTTGAATAGTGCTCTTAATTGAACAACATGAGTGTGCGGCTACGATGAGGCAAATTGAGTTACATAGGTCATATGTCCTAGAATCTCGTTGTGACTAGCCGGTTGTTGAGTTGATCTCTTGTGATGATCATTGCATGCTTGTAGAGTCTTGTTTGATGATTGTGTTGAATGCCATGTGTGGTGAGATTGTCTTGAACTATGTGCTTGATGAAGCCTAGAACTTTCCCCGTTAGTCCAATTAATTGATTGAAACGAGCGATTGAAATGATCTTAGGCAAAATTTGTGAAGAGTCAACCTAAATTGATACTATACCTCTTTGTGACCACCTTGTGAGAAGTGTGAACCTTTCTTGGCACCTTTGGAGCCTATCCTTTTCTTTGGAAGAAACTTGAACAACTTTGACCTCTTTGTCCCATCACCTATAACCTTCATGAAGTATTGGTTCGTTTGAATAGCCAACTTAGGCAAAAAACCTAAGTTGGGGGTGTGGTGAAAAAGGAGGAAAGTCAAGAAGTGTGAAAAATCTTCCTTTGATGGATTGTTTTGAAAAAGATGGAACCCCTCCATAAAAAATAAAAATAAAAAAAAGGTGAAAATGGAAAAAGACAGAAAAAGAGAGAAGTTTGTGAAATAAAGTGTGTGAAAGGAGTAAAATAAGTGGGGAATTCAATGAGTTATGCTTACATGAATAATTGGGTGGAATGTGAACATGTTAGAAGTGTGAAAGAGAAGTAGGAAAAGTGAATTGCAGGCCTTACTTCATGAAGGTAAAAGCCACTAAACCAAAATAACATATCTTTACACTCGGCCCCTTTACATGCCTTGAAACGACCTTTGTGATCTTGAGTGAGCAGAAAAGAATATGGATTGAAAAATAAGGACAAGCCTATTGGTAGAGTCATGCATGTGTTCATCTTTGTGAGTGTGAGAGTTCTATTTGATTCCGGAATCTTAATTTGTTGAGGAATTTTGTGTGAACATGGAATCATCCTTGTTGTGAGGGCATTTGAATACTTTTGTTGAGCTTGAACTTGCATTCGAAGCAAGCATTGTGAGCTTAAGTCTATTTGATAATGGTGAGTCACAATTTGAAACTTAGAGTGCACAATTGAACATCGTATGTGCAGTTTGAACCTCTTGTGTGCATTTGTGTTGAGTCTTGAGTAGCACTGTTTGTAGACATCCTTATAGAACTGATTGATCTTGAGTTTTTCTTGAGGACAAACAAATGTTTAAGTTGGGGTCGTTGATGAGTCTTAGATTTCGACTCATTTAGGGCTTTGTTTTCATAGTTTTATTTTTCTCAATGCCTAATTTATGCTCTAAACTGATGTTTTAAATGCTAATGTGTAGATAAAAAGGCAAAAGAGCATGGCAAGAACATTAATGGATAGAAGAAAAAAGAAAATTAAAGCTGAAGACTACCGAAGACACTTGGCGACTCGCCGAGTAGTCCCTTCGCTCACCTAAAGTCACAGTGTACCAACCCTTGAAGAAGAGAAATTGGGCGAGGTAACATACCTTTCGGCGAACCGCTGAATGGTTTGGCGAAGGAGGCTCAGATCGCCTAATATTATAGAATAGTTGGTAAAGGCACATGCAAAACGGCGATTAGCAAGGACAAAATGGCGCAGCGCCGATCAAGTCGGTGATCCCGACCTCGATCACCCAAGTTTACAGCACTTAAATGGTGATAACGCAAGATACAAAGGCGATGAAAAGGAGCGCTTGGCGTGTCGCCAACTGGATCGGTGACACTTGACTAATACCGCCGAACGAACCAGAGGCCAAATTCAGAGAAAGTATAAATGGATTTTTAAGAAAAGATCAGAGCATCCTATCATTGTGTAAACACATTGTTTGAACAAAACCATTGTTCTTGCTTAGTTTTGAAGCGTTTTTTGAGTAATTCTTGAATTGGGTTTTGGAATTGAAGCTACATTGAATCATTGTAAGGATTTGGAGATTAATACTTAACTATAGAGAACGTAATAGGTATTGATTTCTTACTTTTTGTGATGTGTAGCTAAAACCCCCATTCTTGGGGGTATGACCATGTGAATAATTTTCTAATTTAGTTTGTGGGTGTTAGGGATTATTGATTTTATTGTTGTTTTGATGTGGGTTTGATTTATAACTGAGGATCAATTTATGAATTGAAATGTTGATTTCGATTCTAATTTTATGCTTGCTTGAGAGAGAGGTGTAAAGTCAAGGTTATAAATCAGCGTTTGTAGTGTTTGGGTTGTTGTGGGTTCAGCTCGAGAGAGTGAATTGTAAGCTCAATTATGCCTATCTAGCTCGAGAGAGTAGATAAAGTGAGGTATCGGGTTGTTTAGAGTGTTAAGCTTGTCGAGGTTCGAGAGAAGTCGTTTGAATGGTAATAGTTGTTCGAGAGAAAGCTATTGCATCTAAAATCTAGCCTACCCGTTAAGATTTAGCAAACCTTAGTAATTACCGATCACCCATTTAGTGAAATTGACAATTATTCGGTCACACCCTCAAGTACCCCTTAATTACTTGATTACTCCCCTGTTGTTCGTAATTGATTTAGTTGTTGGTTGACATACCTATCCCACCTTCTGACATTCGTGTCACCCCTTTTACTTATCTAATTGAATTTGATAATTTCTATTCCTATAACCGATTAGACAACTTTTATAACTTCATAGTTAATTCCAACTTGTACCGCTCCCTGTGGATTCGACCCCAACTCATTTGTTGGATTTTATACTAGATTACAATCGTCTACACCTAGTATTGGATGAGGTGTAGTTTAGCGTTAATCAATACCCAACCCATCTGGATTCCTCCTTACAGGATGGCTCCAGCTGAGCTAAAGAAATTGAAAGAACAGTTGAAAGACTTTCTAGATAAAGACTTTATCAGACCCAACATCTCTCCATGGAGTGCTCCAGTGTTGTTCGTGCGAAAGAAAGACAGTTCTCTCGGAATGTGCATTAACTATAGGCAGTTGAAAAAAGTCACAATCAAGAACAAATATCCTATCGCTAGGATTGATGACTTGTTCGACCAAATTCAGGGTGCTAGTTGCTTTTCTAAGATTGACCTCAGATCCGGCTATCATCAGCTCACAGTCAGAGATAGTGATATTCCGAAGACAACCTTCAGAACTTGGTATGGTCATTATGAATTTGTAGTTATGTCTTTTGGACTAACAAATGCTCCTGCAGCTTTCATGGACTTAATGAACAGGGTGTTCAAACAATATTTGGACTTGTTTGTTATCGTCTTTATTGATGATATCCTCATTTATTCTTGGAGTGAGGAAGAGCATGTGACTCATGTGAGAGTTGTCCTACAGACTCTCAAAGATCGCTAGTTATTCGCTATGTTCAGCAAATGTGAATTCTGGTTACATTCGGTTGCTTTCCTTTGTCATGTGGTATCCATCGAAGGGATCCGAGTGGATTCTCATAAAATTGAGGCAGTACAACACTGACCCAGACCCACCTCTCTGACTGATATCAAAAGTTTCTTGGGTCTGGTGTGTTATTACAGGAGGTTTGTTGAAGGATTTTCATCCATAGCTTCCCTATTGACCAAGTTGACTGAGAAGAAGGTCAAATTTCAGTGGTCAAATGAGTGTGAGAAAATTTCTCAGAACTGGAGACTAGGTTAAATACAACTTCTATCTTGACTCTACTAGGTAGTTCAGATGGTTATGTGATTTATTGTGATTCATCCAGGGTCGGCCTAGGTTGTGTGCTAATGCAGCAAGGTGAGGTTATAGCTTACGCTTCTAGACATCTTAAGGTCCATGACAAGAACTACCCGACTCATGACCTCGAGCTTGCAGTCGTAGTATTTGCCCTAAAGATTTGAGACACTACTTGTATGGTGTTCATGTTGATGTGTTCACAGATCATAAGAGCCTCCAGCATGTGTTCACCCAGAAAGAATTGAATCTTCGTCATAGGAGATGGCTTGAATTCCTCAAAGACTATGACATGAATGTGCTTTACCATCTAGGTAAGGACAATGTAGTGGTTGATGCTCTCAACAGGATGTCTATGGGTAGTGTAGCACATGTTGAGGAAGAAAGGAAAGAGCTAGCCAAAGATGTTCACCAGCTTGCTCGCTTAGGAGTTTGCCTTACGGACACATCAGATGGTGGTGTGATAGTTTAGAATGGATCAGAATCTTCATCGGTAGTGGAGGTTAAGGAAAAACAGGTTAGTGATCCTATATTACTTCAGTTGAAAGGTGCAGTTCATCAGCAGAAAGTTGAGGTTTTCTCCCAAGGGGGAGATGGCGTGCTTCATTACCAGGGTCGCTTATGTGTTCCTAATTTAAGTGAGTTGAGGCAGCACATCTTTACAGAAGCTCATAACTCCAGGTATTCCATTCATCTAGGTACCACTAAGATGTACCGTAATCTATGGGAAGTCTTTTGGTGGAATGACATGAAGAGGGACATAGTAGACTTTGTGGCTAAGTTTCCTAAGTGTCAACAGGTGAAGGTAGAACACCAGAAACCAGGAGGTATGATCCAAGAGATTAACATTCCTACATGGAAGTGGGAAGTGATAAACATGGACTTCATTACGGGTTTACCTCGTACTCGCAGACAGCATGACTCCATTTGGGTGATAGTGGACAGAGTCACTAAGTCCGCTCACTTCTTGGTTGTCAAGACTACAGATCCAGCGGAGGACTACGCCAATATCTACATCAATGAGATAGTCAAGTTGCATGGGGTTCCCTTGTCTATCATCTCAGATATAGGTCCTCAGTTTACCTCTCATTTCTGGAAATCATTTCAGAAAGGTCTTGGTACTCAGGTAAATCTAAGTACAACATTTCATCCACAAACAGATGGTCAGGCAGAGCGTATCATTTAGACCTTAGAGGACATGTTGAGAGCTTACGTAGTTGGGATGATCACCTACCTCTTATAGTGTTCTCCTATAATAATAGCTTTCATTCCAGTATTCAGATGGCCCCGTATGAGGCACTATATGGGCGTAACTGCAGGTTCCGATTGGTTGGTTTGAAGTAGGTGAAGCAGCCTTGATTGGACAGATTCGGTTCATGAGGCTATGGAGAAAGTTCAGCTCATCAGAGATAGACTAAAGACAACTCAGAGTCGTCAGAAGTCCTATGCAGATGTGAGAAGAAGGGACTTAGAGTTTGAAATTGATGATTGGGTTTTACTGAAAGTGTCACCCATGAAGAGGGTGATGAGATTTGGGAAGAAAGGGAAGCTCAGTCCCAGATATGTAGGTCCTTACAGAATCCTGAAAAAGGTTGGTAATGTGGCTCATGAGTTAGAGTTGCCAGTAGAACTAGCAGCGGTTCATCCAGTATTTCACGTTTCCTTGTTGAAGAAGTGTGTGGGTGATCCGGCATCGATAGTACCATTAGAGAGTGTGGCTGTGAAGGATAGTCTCACTTATGAGGAGGTGCCAGTTGAGATTCTTGACCATCAGGTTTGTAGGTTGAGAAATAAGAAAGTCGCTTCAGTAAAGGTTTTGTGGAGGAGTTAGTCAGTAGAGGGAGCTAGGCAAGTACCCTCATCTCTTTTTTTCGGATTCCGTTTCAGCTTGAGGTAATAGTTCCTCTCCGGTCTCTCAATTTACACTTGAGTAATTCAGTCTCAGTATCTTGTTCCCTCAGTTATTCTTGCATTTCCGCATATTTGTGTGTTCATGGGACTAAGTTCAGTTAGATATCAATTTCTATTACTTGGTGGTAGGGATTGCAGCTTCTTCCCTCCATACTCAGCTTGTTTAGACTTCATTCGAGGACGAATATTCCGAAGGATGAGATATTTTAACACCTCGGATTCGAGAAAATAGAAAAAAATGTAGCTTTCCAGGAACGGGTTCCAGAACCACGGAAGCCACCGACGGTCCGTGGTCTGACACACGGTTGATGTGAGGCTAAAATTATACATATTTAATCATTATTTGCCTCATATTTAATCTTTTAATTATCCTTTTTGAGTATAAATTTTATGAGTTATTCTTATGTTGTGTATTCTATTTTTAGGATTAAAATGGTGTGAAGATGAAGAAATTTGGAGCACAAATGAATTAAAAATGAGAAATCATAGAAGGAAATCAAGCAGGCGGCTTAATGGACTAAAGTTAATAAAATAATATTTATATATATATATATGCAAATAGCTGCAATTCTCAAAATTCCAATTGCTGCCACGTGGCAGCCATTAAGAGAATGTGAATTGCAGCTGACACGTGGCAGGAAATTAACGCAACAAGAGCTTGAGGCGGCAGTACTTTTTTACGCGAACAACTTCATGGAAAAAAAGGAATCCAATTCCTTTTGGTTTTGGATTCCTAATTTAATTTGGACTCAGCTATTTTATTTAGGATTTTCTATATCTATAAATAATCCATAGAAATAATTATTTTCAGGGGAGATCAATTAGAGGAGATACTTTTTAGGGTTATTTTCTTCTTATTGGGTTAGACATTATTGTAAGGTTTTAGTTGTTGGTCTTTTGAAGTTATTTTGCAAACACTTAGCAATTTAATTTTCGGAAATCGTTTTATACAATTTTCACTTTGAATTTCAATTCAAGATTTCGAATTTCATCTATTCTAAATGTAAGTTCATGAATTCTTTTAACCTAATTATGAATTGTGAACTCTCAAGCATGAGTAGCTAAATCCACAACTAGGGTTGTGGGAACCATTAGCAATTAACAAAGTATGAATAATAATTAAGTAATTCCTAAATAGTAATTACACATGTATTGTTATTCCTTTCGTTTAGAATGCTTTTTAACGAAGGCCAACATTAGAACTTGATATACAGTAAGTTTAGGTATTTTTGATGCATTTCACTTAGAGTTTGTGCGTGTCTACCGCTATTTTGTATTAGAAATAATGTTTTGTATCTTATGTTTGCAGGAAATAGGCTTGGATGCGGTTGATGGAGATGACAGCTGAAAAAGTGCAGAAGTAGCCACCAACTAAGGGACCCACGGACCGTAGGTCCAACGACGGGCTGTGGGTGGTCAGTCGTAGGTCCTGGTCTGGGAGTTGAGTTTCAATACTGAGTCCACGGATTGCCAGGACGGACCGTAGACCAGTCCACGGACCGTGGGTGAGGCATCGTAGGTGGAACATTAGGGAATTATGACCAAGTGTGGAACCATGGAGCAGACGACGGACCATAGGTCGACCCACGGTCCGTCCTGCACATCCGTCGATGATGATCTGGGAGTTGAGGTTCTAGTACCTGATGAAGGTTTCTAAGTATCGAGCCACGGAGGGTGACCTACGGACCGTAGGTCGACCCACGGTCTGTAGGTCGTGTCTTCAACAGAAGCCGCGTTCCAGCAGTTTATTTCCTTATTTTGTTTCCTGTTTTATTTAGGATTTGTTTTCTATAAATAGGAGTTGTAATCCTCGTTTTTGGGGGTTAGACATTATTGTAAACCTTAAAGTTTTGTTCTTAGGGAATTAATTTGCAAAACTCTTAGCAATTAACTTAACAATTTTCGTTTTATACAATTTTCTCTTTGAAATTCAATTGAGGATTCCGGGTTTCATCAAATCTTCTTGTAAGTTCATGAATTCTTTTTACCCAATTATGAATTGTGTTCTTTCAAGAATGAGTAGCTAAATCCACAACTAGGGTTGTGGAAACCATTAGGAATTAACAAAGTATGAATAATAATTAAGTAATTCTTGAATAGTGTTTATGCATGTATTGTTAATTCTTTCGCTTAGAAGTCTTTTAAATTGTGCGCAGCGTTAGAACTCGTCTCTTTTCTACTTGCCGAACCAAGGAGGTAGTGAATGAGAAAAGAATTAACAACAGAAATTTAGTGGATGCTATCTAATAGTCTAAATATCAATTGGAGTGAGGGTGAAAACTAAGTCATACATTGATGTGATGACTAATCTGAGGTAAAAGGTAAGGTTTAGTAAAGTATACACCCGTAGCCAGACCAAGGTGCATGGTGAAATTCCCTACTTGGAGGTCCAATCACTTAGGAATACCTAACTTACCAACTTTGCATGTAACTTTGCATGTAAAACACTAGGAAAGGATTACTATTATTAGGATTACCGCGTTAAGAGCTTGTGGGGAACACATATGCCCTAGTTTCTTTCTCATATTGATAATTCAAAGGTTGAATCTTGTCTACTTGTTACTTAAGCAATCTAAATTGTTACTTACTTAAAAAATCCCCCCTGTTTACTTTCCTCGGAATTAATTTGACTAAACGGAAATAATAGTGAGTTAAAGTTAAGTCTAAACCATATTCCTCGTGGAATCGACCCCAACCTACAAGTTGGGTTCTTTACTTGATAATGATCGCTTATACTTCTTTAGGGAGGTATAATTTGAGCGTATTAGAACTCGCCTCGTTCCCACTTGCCGGACCAAGGAGGTAATGAATGAGAAAAGGACTAAACAACAGAGATTTAGTGGATGCTATCTAATAGTCTGATTTCAATTAAAGTGAGGGTGAAAACTAAGCTAAATTAATATGATGACTAATCTGGGGTAAAGGTAAGGGTTAGTAAATCATACACCTGTAGACGGACCAAGTTGCGTGGTGAAATTCCCTACTTGGAGGACTAATCACTTAGGGATACCTAACTTACCAATCTTGCATGTCAAACACTAGGATAGGATTACTATTATTAGGATTACTGCGTTAAGATCTTGTGGGGAACACATATACCCTAGTTTCCATCTTATATTGATAACTCAAATCGTGAATCTTGCTTACTCGTTACTTATTCATTTAAATCAACAATCTGTTAATATAGTTACAAAACCCCCCTGTTTACTTTTTACGAAAATAGTTTGACTAAACGGAGATAATTGTGAGTGAGTTTAAGTCTGAACCATATTCCTCATGGGATCGACCCCAACCTACAAGTTGGGTTCTTTATATGGCAACGACCTATTATACTTCTTTAGGGAGGTGTAATTTGGGCGTATCAACGGTCCGTAGTTGTTGGGGTCCAAAAATTGATGGTCTCTAATCCCACCCAAGGTCGACCAGTACGGTCCGGGGTTGGACCTACGGACCGTAGGTCTGGCTGTAGGTGAGGGTCAGCAGCTATTTAGAGGAAAACGGTTGTTGGGTAAACTTCAAACGGTCATATCTTTTAGCATAAAATTAATTAGGTGGCCCATGACCTATCAAATTAAAGGTAATTGAATCTTCTTCCCAGCGCCACTAAGTTTGCTAAAATCCAAGATTGGAGTAAGAATTTTTTCTCATTTTGGTAAAGCCCTGTCAGGCAGAGCATGAACGACGACCCTAGACAACAGCCGGTCAGTCCCACCGTGGATGGCCTTCGTCAGCTTTTATGTCAGGATCGTTTTGGTCTTTTTCCTATGCGTTGGGGTATTTAAACTACATTGTTTGATGCCTAAACTACGTCATTTTACTCAGTCTAAGCCTAATAACCTAGACAGACATACCAGAACCCTCATTCTAAAAAAATCATCAAAATTAGAACGAAAAGAAGAAAAAGAGACGCCAATTTCAGACTCCACGATTGGGCATATATATCGGACTTCACTTTTAGCTTGATGGGGCGTATATATCAGAGTCCAAGTTTAGCTCACGTGGTTTATGTCGGTTAATAGTAGTTCCCACAGTCAGACTCCTATTGCATTTGACCAGGTTTTCAGCATTTATATCAGTATATTGTTCAACATTTTATCTTCATGATTAGGGTTGTGGGAACCATGAGCAATTAAAGTATGAATAATAATTAAGTAATTCCTAAATAGTGTTTATGCATGTATTGTTAATCCTTTCGTTTAGAATGTTTTTTAACGAAGGCCAACATTAGAACTTGATATACAGTGAGTTTACGGTATTTTTTATGCATTTCACTTAAAGTTTGTGTGTGTCTATGGCTATTTTGTATTAGAAATAATGTTTTGTATATTATGTTTGCAGGAAATAGGCTTGGATGCGGTTGATGGAAATGAGAGCTGAAAAAGTGTAGAAGTAGCCACCAATGAAGGGACCCATGGACCGTAGGTCCAACGACGGGCCGTGGGTGGTCAGTCGTAGGTCCTGGTCTGGGAGTTGAGTTTCAGTACTCAGTCCACGGATTGCCAGGACAGACCGTGGGTGAGGCATCATAGGTGGAACATCAGGGAATTCTGACCAAGTGTGGAACCACGGAGCAGACGACGGACCGTAGGTAGACCCACGGTTCGTCCTGCACATCCGTTGATGATGATCTGGGAGTTGAGGTTCCAGCACCTGATGAAGTTTTCTAAGTATCGAGCCACAGAGGGTGACCTACAGATCGTAGGTCGACCCACGGTCCGTAGGTCGTGCCGTTAACAAAAGCCGCGTTCCAGCAGTTTATTTCCTTATTTTGTTTCCTGTTTTATTTTGTATTTGTTTTCTATAAATAAGAGTTGTAATCCTCATTTTTGGGGGTTAGACATTATTGTAAACCTTAAAGTTTTGTTCTTGGGGAATTAATTTGCAAAACTCTTAGCAATTAACTTTCCAATTTTCATTTTATACAATTTTCTCTTTGAAATTCAATTGAGGATTCCGGGTTTCATCAATTCTTCTTTTAAGTTCATGAATTCTTTTTACCCAATTATGAATTGTGTTCTTTCAAGCATGAGTAGCTAAATCCACAACTAGGGTTGTGGAAACCATGAGCAATTAACAAAGTATGAATAATAATTAAGTAAGTCTTGAATAGTGTTAATGCATGTATTGTTAATTCTTTCGCTTAGAAGTCTTTTTAACAGTGCGCAACATTAGAACTCGCCTCGTTTCTACTTGCCGGACAAAGGAGGTAGTGAATGAGAAAAGAATTAACAACAGAGATTTAGTGGATGCTATATAATAGTCTAATATCAATTGGAGTGAGGGAGAAAACTAAGCCATACATTGACGTGATGACTAATCTGAGGTAAAAGGTAAGGTTTAGTAAAGCATACACCCATAGCCAGACCAAGTTGCGTGGTGAAATTCCCTACTTGGAGGACCAATCACTTAGGGATACCTAACTTACCAACTTTGCATGTAAAACACTAGGAAAGGATTACTATTATTAGGATTACTGCGTTAAGATCTTATGGGGAACACATATGCCCTAGTTTCTTTCTCATATTGATAATTCAAAGGTTGAATATTGTCTACTTGTTAGTTAAGCAATCTAAACTATTACTTACTTACAAAATCCCCCCTATTTACTTTCCTCAGAATTAATTTGACTAAACGGAAATAATAGTTAGTTAAAGTTAAGTCTAAACCATATTCCTCGTAGAATCGACCCCAACCTACAAGTTGGGTTCGTTACTTGATAACGATCGCTTATACTTTTTTAGGGAGGTGTAATTTGAGCGTATCAGAACTTGCCTCATTCCTACTTGTCGGACCAAGGAGGTAATGAATGAGAAAAGGATTAAACAACAGAGATTTAGTGGATGCTATCTAATAGTCTGATTTCAATTAAAGTGAGGGTGAAAACTAAGCTAAATTGATATGATGACTAATCTGGGGTAAAGGTAAGGGTTAGTAAAGCATACACCCGTAGACGGACCAAGTTGCGTGGTGAAATTCCCTACTTGGAGGACCCATCACTTAGGGATACCTAACTTACCAATCTTGCATGTCAAACACTAGGATAGGATTACTATTATTAGGATTACTGCGTTAAGAGCTTGTGGGAAACACATATACCCTAGTTTTCATCTTATATTGATAACTCAAATCGTGAATCTTGCTTACTCGTTACTTATTCATTTAAATCAACAATCTGTTAATTTAGTTACAAAACCCCCCTGTTTACTTTTTTCGAAAATAGTTTGACTAAATGGAGATAATTGTGAGAGAGTTTAAGTCTGAACCATATTCCTCGTGGGATCGACCCCAACCTACAAGTTGGGTTCTTTATTTGGCAACAACCGCTTATACTTCTTTAGGGAGGTGTAATTTGGGCATATCAATGGTCCGTAGGTGGGGTCCGTTGTTAGGGTCCAAACTTTGAGGGTCTCTGATCCCACCCACGATCGACCAGTACGGTCCGTGGTTGGACCTACGGACTATAGGTCTGGCTGTAGGTGAGGGTCAGCAGCTATTTAGAGGAAAATGGTTGTTGGGTAAACTTCAAACGGTCATATCTTTTAGCATAAAATTAATTAGGTGGCCCATGACCTATCAAATTAAAGGTAATTGAATCCTCTTCCCAGCGCCACCAAGTTTGCTAAAATCCAAGCTTGAAGTATGAAGTTATGCTCGTTTTGGTGAAGCCCTGTCGGGCAGAGCATGAATGACGACCCCACACGACGGCCGGTCAGTCCCACTGTGGATGGCCTTCGTCAGCTTTTAAGTCAGGATTGTTTTGGTCTTTTACCTATGTGTTGGGGAATTTAAACTACGTTGTTTGATGCCTAAACTACGTCGTTTTACTCAGTCTAAGCCTAATAACCTAGTCAGACATACCAGAACCCTCATTCTCCAAAAATCATCCAAATTAGAATGAAAAGAAGAGAAAGAGGCGCCAATTTCGGACTCCACGATGGGGCGTATATATTGGACTCCACGTTTAGCTCGATGGGGTGTATATATCATACTCGACGTTTAGCTCACGTGGTTTATGTCGATTAATAGTAGCTCCCACAGTCAGACTCTTAGTGCATTTGACCAGGTTTTCAGCATTTATATCAGTATATTGTTCAACATTTTATCTTCATGATTTGTAATTGGTCATTGCATTCAGCTTAGCTTTTAAGTTATGTTTCAGTATTTATATTCTTGCTCAAATTATGGCATTGCTCAGTTATGCTTTGTTTAGCTCATATATATTTGTTCAGCTTAGTATCTAGATCCGGCATGCTCAGTAAATTCCAAGTACTGGCGCATACTCTGCGCTACATCCTTTCATGATGTAGGTTAAGGTACTCAGCATCCAGATCACGCTTAGATCGATTTTCGGTCCGCATTCAGCAGCTTCAGTGGTGACTCATATTCCAAGGACAATAGACATGCTTTCCTTTTAGTCATTATTTTTCGTTTTATTTTTGTTAGAGTTAGCTGGGGGCATGTCGCAGCAACTCAACTCAGTTAGAGGCTTTTCAGACATAGTAGTAGATTCAGCTTGAGTTGTTAAGTGCTTGTTTCAGTTATCACTAAACTCTTAGTATGTTTTATATATTCAGACTAGTTAGGTTTTTCCCTATTTTTAGATATCCACTGTTTTACTTTCCGCATAGTATATGTTTTACTCAGTTATTTTTAGTATGCTTGATATTTTCCAGACTCGGGGTTAGCTTGGGGTCACTCGCGATTCTAGGTCCCGTGTTACGTGAAGGGGGTCTCCTCGAGGTGTGACAACTTATTCCGCCTCTCTTGATTACAGAATTAGTAATGTGTTAATATGTAGTAAACAATGGATATATGTTAATAAATCTAAAAACATCTAACTATAAAATAAATAAAAATAAAATCTAAAGCTTAAGGTCACACAAGTAAAATTTAGAAATAATACTTACTATTATAAAGAAATATCAAGATCAGTCATTTTCCCAACACAAAAGAAAATTACTCCATAATATAAATGGTACTACTAAATAAGATATTCTTCTCCATTAAATAAGAAAATAGAAGAAATATTCAAGAAGAATAATTCCACTATTTAATTTAAAGCAAGAACTAGAATAATTTTCAACATCAAATAACTAAAAGAGTAGTACAAGAAGAACTTAAAGAAATATATGGATTGTTTTGTTTCCCCCCCCTCCATCTACTGCTTTATCAACTTATTCCTCGTGTTATTTATAGCCATTCTTTGAATCACCATTTTATTTTAATTTTTCCACTTGCAAGTTGATATTTTTGACAAAATTAAAATGGTAAGTCAAATGTATACCAACATTTGACAAAGTTTTCTTTCTAGCTTGTCTTTTGTTTTGTTTTCCAATTTGGTGGCTACCATGCTACTACATTTTTCAACTTTTATTTTCCATATTTGTTGCATCTTTCTTTCAATTCTTTCTTTCTTATTTGTTCTTCTTTCCATTTTTAGCTTGTGGGTTCTACACAAAGAAAAATATATCCAACTCATTTCCATATTTGCACAACTTCCCGTTTCTCTCTTTCATAATTCTTTAATATCTCCATTTGTGTTGGATAATTTCTTGTAAATCAGCACTTGTATTTCTTTTGCCACATATCTACTTAATTGATGTTTACTTATTGTATTGCAACATTTTCTGCAAAGAAAGATTAAAAATATTAGTATTAAAATTAAATAACAACTTAGTATATATATGATATTTTTCTCTTATCATGTACCCTCTGGTAAGGTCAACATTGGGGAAGTAGTCAACCACATTTTCAATTCCTGAAAGCTTTTCTCACAAGCCTCAGACCATTGAAACTTTGTTTTCTTCTGACTCAACTTTGTCAACGGGGATGAAATAGATGAAAACCCCTCAACAAACCTTCTATAATAACCAGCCAATCCCAAGAAACTACTAATATCAGTTGGAGAGGTGTGTCTGGGCCAGTTCTGCACTGCCTCAATCTTCTGAGTGTCAACTCGAATCCCTTTATCAGAAACAATGTGGCCTAAGAACGCCACTGACTCAAGCCAAAACTCACACTTGGAAAATTTGGCATACAACTCTCAATCTCTGAGAGTTTGGAGAACTAATCTGAGATGACTAGCATGGTCTTTCTCATTCCTCGAATAAATTAGAATGTCATCAATAAACACGATAACAAACATGTCAAGATATGGTTTAAACACTCTGTTCATAAGGTCCATGAACACTACAGGAGTATTGGTCAAACCAAAAGGCATAACTAGAAACTCATAATGACCATAACGGGTCCTAAATGCTCTCTTCGGGATGTCACTTTCCCTTACTCTCAAATGATGATAGCCAGATCTAAGGTCTATCTTATGGTAACCTTGTTCAATTGGTGGTAATCAATACACATCCTAAGAGAACCATCTTTCTTCCTCACAAATAAGACCGAAGCACCCCAAGGTGAGACACTTGGTCGAATGAAACCTTTATCAAGAAGGTCTTTCAACTGCTCTTTTAATTCTTTCAACTCATCAGGAGCCATTCTATAAGGAGGAATATAGATAGGTCGAGTATCGGGAAGGATATCTATACTGAAGTCTATTTCTCTCTCAGGAGGGACTCCAGGAAGATCATCTGGAAAGACCTCTGGAAACTCACTCACAACTGCAACTGACTATATAGGTGGTGTCTCAACACTAGAGTCAATAACTCGGACTAAGTGATAGATGCACCCCTTGGAAACTAACTTTTTGTGCTTAAGCTACGAAATAAAATGACCCTTAGGCACTGCTGAACTACTCCTCCACTCTATAACTGGCTCATTAGGAAAATGGAACTTAACTACTCGAGTTCTACAATCAACTGAGGCATAACAGGCATGAAGCCAGTCCATACCTAGAATAACATCAAAGTCCACCATATCTAACTCGACTAAGTCGGCCATGGTGTCCTTGTGATTGAAAGAAATGGTACAATCACGATAAACTCTCTCAGCTAGAATAGACTCACCAAGAGGTGTGGAAACACTGAAGGGCTCATGAAGTTGCTCGGGAAGGATATCAAAACTCATAGAAATATACGGAGTCACAAAAGATAGATTCGCACCTGGATCAAGTAATGCATATACATCAAAAGTAAAAACTTTGATCATACTAGTGACAACATCAGGTGAATTCTCTTGCTCTTGGCGACTGGTAATAGCCTACAGACGGTTTGCTCCTCTGTTTGTCCCTGAAGTAGCTCCTCTAGGTGCAGCTCTGTCTGGCGGAGCCGCTGAAGAAGATTGGGCTCTATTACCCCCATTACCACTACCCTGCCTGTTCTTAGGGCACTCTCTCATGAAATGACATGTCTGACTATACTTGAAACAACCGGTAGAACCGTCACGACACGCTCCTGGGTGGTTCCTACCACACTTAGCACATACAGGATTCCAGTTGGCCCCTTGTGCCATACTACCTTGAGACTGAGCAGGTCGAGCTTTGAAGTTCTACGAGTTCTGATTCCTGACTCACCTGTGTTCTTTGGTGTAGGTGCACTAGTAGATGATGGAGCAGGTCCATTTGGCTTTTGCTGAAAAGATGACCAGTTTGCATTTCCGGTATTCTGTTGTCCGGACTCATTACATGTAGTCTTAGCCTTCTTGTTCCAAAATTATTCTCTATCTCTTAGCTTATCTTCCTCAACTGTTGCACATGGATCATAAGCCTTGCTATGTCCATGTCCCCTATCAACATAGAAGCCTTACCCTCTTTGCTTGACAGACGAGACAACCCAGACACAAACAAGCTTATCCCGCTCCTCATATCCATAACAATCTCCGGAGCATAACGGGACAGTTGAGTGAAATTGAGGTTGTACTCCTACACACTCATGGATTCCTGCTTAAGAGTGAGGAATTATCTTACCTTTGCCTCTCTTAGTTCACGGGGAAAGAAACGTTGCATGAAGGCCTCTTCGAACACTGCCCAACTCACAATTATTGTCCCTTCAGCTCTACTCTTCTTCCATTGGTCGTACCATATCCTAGCAACACCCTTGAGTTGGTATGCAGCTAGTTCCACACACTCAGCATCTGCAACTTGCATCAACTCAAACACTTTCTGCAACTCTTCCGCAAAGTTTTCTGGATCCTCAGTGACACTTGACCCTGTGAAGTCTGGAGGATTTATCCTCAAGAAATCATGGATCTTGGATGAATCAGCCACATCTTGTCGAACCCCTCTCTGTTGACCCGCTTGGTTGGTCACCACTTGACTCAACATCTAGATAGCATTCCGAAACTCAAAATTAGTGACCTCTCCTTGGGGTTGCACTTCTGGTGCATTGGGGACCCCTTGATCCTGAGGATCAACATTCCTCCTAGCAGGATGACCTCGAACAACTCTTCGTAGAGGCATGATCCGAAAGATAGGCGCAAGCATAAATTAGAAAGAAACTTTATAGAGTTGAACTTTATCGCATGAAAAGAGTATGAAAGAAGTGAGATAGTTCCTAAATGTTGTAGCCTCCTAATTATAGATGTGGCGCGCTTCACACTGATAACCAGTACTCTACAAACATGGCTTGATAGACACCTAGGACTCTTGAACTCTATGCTCTGATACCAAGTTTGTCATACCCCGAGCCTACACCATGGACATAACTGGCACTCGAGAACCATTGTTGGTCCCCAAGCGAACCCTTGGCCTGAACTAATACTCAACGGAAGACTTACTCAACATTAGATGAACTCAAAAGTAAAGATTTAACCCAATTGTCTCAAATTCTTAACTCAGAATATTTAGAAAAGAAAACATTCAATTGGAAAAAAGAGGCAACTCAAGTCTTAGACATTTAACAATGGAAATGAAAAGACTCCTCAAAACACTACTGTCTATGAAGCCTCTAATAACTATAAGGGAATTCGGGACAAGATCCACGACTTCCTAACAATACTGAAAGTAGATCTGGAACCCTCCGAAGCATGGAGGCTCACCAAAGCAACTTTGGAACTGCAAGTGGTATCAACGGAGCGCCTATTGATGACCCTGGTTACCTGTATCTGCATCATGAAAGATGCAGGCCAAATGGCACCAGTACATGGAATGTACGAGCATGCAAGGGGAACTCTAAAGCACAGACATAAGCTCGAACTGATAAAAAGGAAGAACATACTCACCTCATCTCAACTCAACTCAACTCAACTCAAGGATGCTTAAAGATAATCAAATTCAGAAATACTAAACTCAGTTCAATATAGACGTGTAACACCCCGTATGCTAGAACTACCAAAAATGCAGATTGCAGAAGTTGCAGGTGCAACCCACGATTTCCACCCACGGACCGTAGGGTGACCCACGGTCCGTCCTGGTGGTCCGTGTCTCACCACCTGTAACCCCTCCCCAGACTCAGCCAAGAAATTTCTCTAAGGCATGACCCATGACCGGACCCATGGACCATAGGTTAGGCCACGGACCGTGGTCCTGGTCCGTGGATCGAGGCCCCAAAACCTAGTCCCAAAACCCCATCGATGGTTGACCAGCACGGACCGTGGGTCAGTCCATGGACCGTCGGTTAGTTCCGTCGGAGGCCCCGACAGCTTTTAAGTCAGGGGTCGTCTAGTCTTTTCCCTATGCGTTGGACCCCTAAACTACCTGATTTTGATCAGTTTTATCCTAGTAACTTAATTAGAACTTACCCAAGTTAACTCATTCTCCTAAAATTCATCAAGTTGATCGAGAAGAAGGAGAAAGAGTCGACCAAGCCCTAGTTCAAGAACGCAATGAGTTTTCCTCAGTTCCAGCCCCGAAATTGAAAGATTTCTTCATGGAATTCGTCACCAGGTATGTGGGATTTCACTAGTGGGTTCCTTTCACCCATTAGGTCCCAAGAATTCAGTCAGATTCTTGATTCCCTTCATATTATCTAGACCTAGGGTTTCTAGAATTTCATCAGATCATTATGAATTAGTTACTTTAATATTCTTAATCAGATTATCATGATTTTAGTATTGTTTTGCGTAGATTATTTTATAAACTCAGAACCCTAGCCATGTAGTTCTTTTAGTTCATGAATTACACATGCTAGGTCAGTTATTTCAGATATACATGCCTCAGATTCAAATGTTTCATTATCAGTACATTAATGTTGCATTTTCAATTAGCATGTCAGTACTTTGAGCTATCCAGTATTACAGAAATTTAGGCATAATGTGTTACATACATATTCAGTTAGGAGTAGTCTGAACACCGAGTTGGACTAGGGTTCAGTGTACCCTTATAGTCCCAGAACTACGTGCCCCCGTAGGTTGGAAGTCCCCTCTGTGGGAATCATTTTAGTGATCACGCCAGTCATGCCTCTATACCTCTGGCAGGGTATATTGGGTCCTCTCGTTGGGGCGTATACATCGGACTCCAGATTTAGCTCATGTGGTTTTATGTCGGTTATTAATAGCTCCCTCACAGTCAGATTCAATTGCATTAACCATGTTATCAGTTACAGTCAAATTTCAGTCTCAGCATGTTATAAACTTGGTCATTGCATTCAGTTAGTTCATGTTCAGTATTCTCAGTATTGTACCATGCTTATATCATATCATTGCTCAGTTATGTGCTTTGTTCAATTATGTTATTATTTAGCTTTACTCTATCCTGCATGCTCAGTACCTTTCAAGTACTGACGCATACTCTGCACTACGTCTTCTCGTGATGTAGGTTCAGGTTCTTAGCTTCAAGATCACGCATAGATCGGTTCCCGCTCTTCAGCTCAATAGTATTAGTGGTGGGTCCTCATTCTCCGAGGACGACAGACAAGTTTCCTTTGCTTTTAGTCTTAGTTTCAGTTTTTTTTTCTAGATTTAGTTGGGCCATGTCCCAGCACTTCTAGTCAGTTAGAGGCTATTTTCAGACATAGTTAGAATCAGCTTTAGCATTTAAGTTTGACTTTTCAGTTGTTGTTAAACTCTCAATTTTATATATTCAGATTGTTTATGGGTATTCCCCATCATTTTAGTTTATCTCATGAATTAGCTTCCGCACAGTATTTCTTTACTTCAGTTTATTTAGTATGCTTATGACATGCCAGCTCAGGGTTAGCTTGGGATCACTCGTGATCCTAGGTCCCATGTCCGCGTCCAGGTGTAGCCTCGGGGTGTGACAAACTTGGTATCAGAGCATTAGGTTTAAGTGTCCTAGGATATCTGAAAAGCCGCACTAAGTAGAGTCCTTTTCATGGGTGTGAAGTGCACCACATCTAATGAGGGGGGAAGCTACGAAGTGTTTTAGGAAAGCCTCACTTTCTTGATATTCTTATCGTGCATGGGTATGATCTTCTTTCTAATTCTTCCTTATGTGTTTCAGATCATGCCTCCTCGTAGAGCTAACGCAAGGAATGCTAACGCAGCTTCTCCAATCCCAGATCAGGAAGTTTTGAATGCAGAGTTTCGGAATGCTCCATTTTTTGGCTCAGAGTGTGACTAACCAGAACAACCAGCAGGTTCCAGCTCCTGCAAATGCTAATGTTGGGTTAGCTACAACTAGAGTTCGTGATTTTTTTAAGATGAATCCGCCTGAGTTCTTAGGATCGCAGATTGGTGAGGATCCCCAAAACTTCATAGATGGGGTCAAGAAGACCTTTGGAGTGATGCAAGTGACAGGTAATGATAGGGTAGAGTTGGCATCCTATCACCTTAAGGATGTAGCTCATATCTGGTATACTCAATGGAAAGAGAACAGGGGTACAGATGCAGCTCCTATCACTTGGGAATGCTTTAGGGAGACTTTTTTGGACAGCTTATTCCTAAGAGAGTTGAGGGAGGCAAGAGCTCAGGAGTTCATGAATTTGAGGCAAGGTAACATGACAGTTCAAGAGTACAGACTCAAGTTCACCCAACTCTCCAGGTATTCTCCTCACATGGTTGCCGATTCCAGGGCTCAAATGAACAATTTTCTGTATGGGGTATCCGACTCGGTGAAAACAAAGTGTAGAAAGGCTATGTTGCTGGAAAATATGAACATCTCTAGGCTCATGACTCATCCTCAGCAGGTTGAGGGAGATAAGCTTAGGGAACAGGCTAAGGAAAACAAAAAGTCTAGGACAGGCAACTATGAGTATTCTCAACAGAAATTGGGTGGTGGAAATCGCTCTCAGTTTCAGCAGAAATCTTCAACTCCAGCAACTTCATCAGCTAGTGCTCCTTCCTCTAGGTTCCGACATGATCAGAAAGGTAGGGCATCAGGCTCTAAGTCTCAAGGGAGTGTTTCAGGTACCAGAACCTACCCAACTTGTCCTAAGTGTAGTAAGAACCATCTGGGTGAGTGTCTTGCAGGAAAGGAAGGGTGTTTTGGGTGTGGTCAGACTGGTCACAAGTTGAGAGATTGTCCTTCTTCTAAACAGGGTCAAGGAGGTAATAATAGTAGAGCTCAGTCGATAACTTCAGCACCACCAGCAGGTCACCCGACTCAGCAGGGTAACTCATCTAGTACAGGTGGCGGGCAGCGCCAAAATAGGTTGTATGCTCTTCAGGCTCGCTAGGATCAGGAAGATTCCCCTGATATAGTTACTGGTACGTTACGAGTCTTTAACTTAGATGTTTATGCTTTGTTAGATCCAGGGGCTACTCTTTCCTTCGTAACTCCTTATGTAGCAATCAATTTTGATATTAGTCCAGAAACTCTCTCAGAACCCTTCTCAGTCTCTACTCCAGTTGGTGACCTAGTTATAGCTAGACGGGTATACAGAAATTGCCCTATCACAGTCTATCAGAAAGTTACCTCAGCAGATCTTGTAGAGTTAGAAATGGTAGACTTCGATATCATTCTAGGCATGGATTGGTTACATTCCTGTTATACATCAGTCGATTGTAGAACTAGGATTGTTCATTTTTAGTTTCCAGACGAACCAATCTTAGAATGGAAGGGTAGTAGCTTAGCGCCTATGGGTCGATTCATTTCTTACCTTAAGGCCAGAAAGATGATTTCCAAGGGGTATCTCTATCATCTAGTTCGGGTTAATGATTCAAGCTTCGAAACCCCAACTCTTGAGTCAGTTCCAATAGTTAATGAGTTCCCAGAAGTGTTTCCAGAAGATCTTCTCGGAGTTCCTCCCGAAGGGGAAATCGACTTTGGAATTGATCTCCTTCCAGATACCCAGCCTATTTCTATTCCTTCTTACAGAATTTCTCTAACTGAGCTTAAGGAATTGAAAGAGCAGTTGAAAGACCTTCTAGATAAGGTCTTCATCAGACCTAGTATTTCGCCATGGGGTGCACCAGTGTTGTTTGTGAAAAAGAAAGATGGTTCTCTCAGGATGTGCATTGACTATCGGCAATTGAACAAAGTCACAATTAAGAATAAGTATCCCATCCCCAGGATTGATGACTTGTTTGACCAACTTCAGGGTGCTAGTCATTTTTCAAAGATAGACCTCAGACCCGGTTATCATCAGCTCAGAGTCAGAGATAGTGACATTCCAAAAACAACCATCAAAACTCGGTATGGTCATTATGAATTTGTAGTTATGTCATTTGGACTAACCAATGCTCCTGCAGCTTTCATGGATTTAATGAACAGGGTATTCAAGAAGTATTTGGACCTTTTATTTGTCGTCTTTATTGATGATATCCTCATTTACTCTAGGAATGAGGAAGAACATGCAACTCATTTGAGAGTTGTTCTGCAAACTCTCAAAGATCGCTAGTTGTTTGCTAAATTTAGCAAATGTGAGTTTTGGTTACAATCAGTTGCTTTCCTTAGGCATATAGATCCAGCAAAGGGATCCGAGTGGATTCTCAAAAAATAGAAGCAGTGAAACAATGGCCCAGACCTACCTCTCCTACATATATCAGAAGTTTCTTGGGTCTAGCAGGTTATTACAAAAGTTTCGTGGAAGGATTTTCATCCATAGCTTCTCCAATGACAAAGTTGACTCAGAAGAAGGTTAAGTTTCAGTGGTCAGATGATTGTAAGAATAGCTTCACAGAACTGAAAACTAGGTTGACTACAGCTCTGGTTTTGACTCTACCAGAGGGTTCAAACGGTTATGTTATCTATTGTGATGCGTCCAGAGTCGGCCTACGTTGTGTGTTGATGCAGCGAGGTAAGGTTATAGGTTATGCTTCTAGACAGCTTAAGGTGCATGAGAAGAATTATCCGACTCATGACCTCGAGCTTGAAGCAGTGGTGTTTGCACTTAAGATTTGGAGACACTACTTATATTGTGTTCACGTAGATGTGTTCACAGACCATAAGAGCCTTCAGTATGTGTTCACCTAGAAAGAATTGAATCTTTGCCAGAGGAGATGGCTTGAGTTCCTCAAGGACTATGACAAGAATGTGCTTTACCATCCTAGTAAGGCCAATGTAGTAGCAGATTCCCTTAGCAGACTATCTATGGGTAGTATAGCACATGTTGAGGATGAAAGAAAAGAACTAGAAAAGGATGTTCATAGGCTTGCTCGCTTGGGAGTTCGCCTTATGAGCATATCAGATGATGGTGTAACAGTTCAGAATGGGGCAGAATCTTCATTGGTAGCGGAGGTTAAGGAAAAGAAAGACAGTGATCTGATATTGCTTCAACTAAAGGGTGCAATTCATCAGTAGAGAGTTGAGGAATTCTCCCAAGGGGGATATGGTGTGCTTCGCTATCAGGGTCGATTATGTGTTCCTAAGGTGGTTGAGTTGAGACAGCAGATTCTTGCAGAAGCCCATAATTCCAGGTATTCTATTCATCCAGGTGCCACTAAGATGTACTGTGATCTACGGGAAGTCTTTTGGGGGAATGGCATGAAGAGGGATATAACAGATTTTGTGGCTAAGTGCCCCAATTGTCAGCAAGTGAAGGTAGAACATCAGAAACCAGGGGGTATGACTCAAGAGATCAACATTCCTACTTGGAAGTGGGAAGTGATCAACATGGACTTCATTACAGGTTTACCTCGTACTCGCAGATAGCATGATTCCTTTGGGTGATAGTAGACAGAGTTACTAAGTCTGCACGCTTTTTGGCTATTAAGACTACAGACTCGGCGGAGGACTACCCCAGGCTTTACATTAATGAGATAGTCAGGTTGCATGGGGTTCCTTTTTCTATCATCTCAGATAGAGGTCCTCAGTTTACCTCTTATTTCTGGAAGTAATTTCAGAAAGGTCTTGGTACTCAGGTTAATCTTAGCACAGCATTTCATCCACAGACGGATGGTCAGGTAGAGCGTACCATTCAGACCTTAGAGGACATGTTGAGAGCTTGTGTGATCGACTTCAAGGGTATTTGGGATGATCACCTTCCTCTTATAGAGTTCGCCTACAATAATAGTTATCATTCCAACACTGAGATGGCCCCTTATGAGGCATTGTATGGGCGTAGATGTAGATCTCCAGTTGGTTGGTTTGAAGTGGGTGAAGCAGTCTTCATAGGGCCAGATTTAGTTCATGATTCTATGGAGAAAGTGCAACTTATTAGAGATAGACTTAAGACAGCCTAGAGTCGCCAGAAGTCCTATACAGATGTAAGCAGAAGGGAATTAGAGTTCCAAGTTGATGATTGGGTCTTCTTGAAAGTTTCACCTATGAAGAGGGTGATGAGATTTGGCAAGAAAGGGAAGCTCAGTCCTAGATATGTAGGCCCTTACAAGATCTTGAAAAGGTTTGGTAAAGTGGCTTACGAGTTAGAGTTGCCAGCAGAACTAGCAGCAATGCATCCGGTCTTTCACGTTTCGTTGTTATTGAACTGTGTGGGTGATCCAACATCCATAGTACATTTAGAGAGTGTGGATGTGAAACGTAGTCTCACTTATGAGGATGTGCCAGTTGAGATTCTTGATCATCAGGTTAGAAGGTTGAGAAACAAAGAAGTCGCTTCAGTTAAGGTTTTGTGGAGGAGTCAGTCGGTAGAGGGAGCTATTTGGGAAGCAGAAGCATCCATGAAGGCCAAGTATCCTCACCTCTTTCCTTTCGATTCCATTGTAGCTTGAGGTAATAGTTCCTCTCCAGTTTTTCAGTCATTTATGCACAGATTCAGTCTTAGTATCATGTTCCTTCAATTTGTACTTGCATTTTCAACGTATTTGCATGTCCTTGGAACTCAGTTCAATAAGAAATCAGTTTCTAGAAATTTGTGGTAGGGTTTGCAGCTCTTTCCTTCCATCTTCAGCTAGTTTAGTCTTCATTCGAGGACGAATGCTTCCAAGGGGGAGATAACGTAAGACCCAGTATGCTAGAACTACCAAAAATGCAGAATTCCAGAAGTTGCAGGTGCCACATACGGACCATAGGGTGACCCACGGACCGTAGGTGGGGTCCGTGGATGGCCACTTGCGCTCCTCTCCAGAAAGTCCAGGAAATTTTGGCTAAGGGTAGACCCACTCCAGGACCTACGGACCGTAGGTCAGACCATGGTCCGTAGTCTAGGGCCGTAGGTCGAACCCCAGATTTCAACTCCCAGAACTTAAGAAAATTCAGCTAAGGCATGACCCTCGGCGAGGACCTACGGACCGTAGGTCAGACCACGGGCCGTGGTCCAGGTCCGTGGATCATGGCCTTCAGGTCCGAGCCCCAGAACCTCATCGATGGTTGACCAGAACGGACCGTGGGTCAGTCCAAGGACCATCGGTCAGTTCCATCGGTGGCCCCGATAGCTTTTAAGTCGGGAGTCTTTTGGTTTTTTCCTTATGTGTTAGACCCCTAAACTACGTCGTTTAACCCCTAAACTACATAGTTTTGGTCAGTTTAAGCCTAGTAACTTAATTAGAACTTACCCTAGTCTATTCATTCTCCGAAATTTAGAGAACTTAGAACATAAAGAGGAGAAAGAGTCAACCAACCCTAGTCCAAGAACGCAACAAGGTTTCGTCCATTCCAGCCCCAAAATCGAAAGATTTCTCCGTGGAATTCATCACCAGGTATGTGGGATTTCACTAGTGGGTTCCTTTCGCCCATTAGGTCCCTAGAATTCAGTCAGATTCTTGATTCCCTTCATATTATCTAGACCTAGGGTTTCTAGAATTTCAGCAGATCATTATGAATTATTTACTTTAATGTTCCTAATCAGATTATTATGATTTTAGTATTATTTTCCGTAGATGCTTTCATAAAATAAGAACCCTAGCTATGTAGTTCTTTTAGTTCATGAATTACATATGCTAGGTCAGTTATTTCAGATATACATGTCCCAGTTACGAATGTTTCATTATCAGTACATTAATATTACATTCTCAGATTTTGCATGTCAGTATTTTGAGCTATCCAGTATTACAGAAATTCAGTCATAATGTGTTATTCACATAATCAGTTGGGAGTAGACTTAATATCGAGTTGGACTAGGGTTCAGTGTACCCGAATAGTCCCAGAACTACGTGCCCCGTAGGATGTAAGTCCCCTCTGTGGGTATTATTTTAGTGATCATGCTAGTCATGCCTCTATACCTCTGGCAGGGTATATCAGGTCCTCTCGATGGGGCGTATACATCGTACTCCACATTTAGCTCATGTGGTTTTATGTCGGTTATTAGTAGCTCCCTCACAATCAGATTCTATTGCATTGACCATGTTATCAGTTACAGTCAGATTTCAGTCTCAGCATGTTATAAACTTGATCATTGCATTCAGTTAGTTCATGTTCAG
>JAJONR010004124.1:0-32798 GCA_029582245.1 Solanum etuberosum
CCCTGTCCCGCCAATCTTTACCACTCTTAGAGGCTTGCAAACTAGTGTGTGGGGTGTATAGCTACGTTATGGCCATGCTGGCCTAGTTTGTTAGTTTGCTGAAGCTTGTTAGATGTTTGATGTATTGTCTTGATATATACCTGCTTTCAGTTTTTGTATAGAGATCATGGTGGCCTCGCCGGCCCAATCAGGACTTCTGTGCTAGTTGACTATTTCTTTATATGAACTCTTGGGAGTAGCTGTTTCTTTTATAGATCTGTTGACAGGGCCCTTGCCGGCCGAGGGCTTAATTTTAAGCCAAGATATAACTGTTTGTTTTCTTGATTGCGTGTGGCTGCCATGCGCTAGTAGCAAATGGTTCACCAAGGTCAGCTCGGGCTTGAGTTTTGACATTAAGAGCCAGTTGCGCGCCTTGAGTTTGGGGCGTGATATTGGGTACCTCTTGATCCTGTGGATCGACATTCCTCCTAGCAGGACAACCTCGGACAACTCTTCGTGGAGGAATGATCTGAAAGATATGCGCAAGCACGAATTAAAAAGAAACTTTATAGAGATGAACTCTATCGCACAAAAAGAGTATGAAAGAAGTGAGATAGTTCCTAAATGTCACAGCCTTCTAATTATATATGTGGCGCACTCCACACCAATAACTAGGACTCTACAGACACGGCTTCATAGACACTCTAGGACTCTTGAAATTTTTACTCTGATACTAAGTTTGTTACGCCCTGAGCCTACACCCTAGACGTGGCCAACACTCGAGAACCATTGTTGGCCCTAAGCGAACCCTTGGCCTAGCTCAACTCTTAGCGAAAGATTTACTCCACATAAGATGACTTTAAAAAAAAGTAACCTATAACTCAAATATCTCAAAAGACTAACTTAGAATATTTTAGAAATAAAACATTCAAACTGGCCTCAAGGGCAACTCAAGTCTAGAACATAACAACTTAAATGAACAAGACTCATGAACTAATATTTTCTAACTCTCTATGAAGGCTCTACTAACTGAGATAGATGTCAGGACAAGACCCACGACATCCTAATAACAAAATTGAAATGATAAACATAAATGAGGGATCCTCCGGAAGCAAGGAGGCTCACCAAAAAACTTTGGAACTCAACTGGATCAACGAAGCGTTGGTTGATGATCCTGGTTACCTGTATCTGCATCATAAAAGATGCAGGTCAAATGGCGTCAGTACATGGAATGTACGAGCATGCGAGGTAAATCTAAAACATGACATAAGCTTGAACTGGAACTCAAGAAACAACTTACCTCGTCTCAACTCAACTCAACCTCAACTCATTTCAATATAAAAGCAATAAAAGTAATGCAATATAAAGAAAAGCTTTTTAAACAGTAGGTAGCAACTCGTTGTATTGGAAAATACAATATAACTCAGTTTGTATGTAAAAATACAAAATAAACTTTGTTTGGGAGATTCTCTAACCGACAACCATCACTATGAGCTATGTGATGATACATCGTCTCGCCCACGCTGCCATAACTGTCCTATACCTTGCCAGGGTATAGAACTCCTCAACTAAGTGGATCCACTATTCTATGCTAAAAAGTAATAAGGAATCATCTAAAAAGTATGACCCTTTCTACCCATGTTGGCTACATGGTTTATGGGGGCTGTGAGTTGTTAGAACTCTCCCCCATATCGGTGCTCAATACTACTCTCAAAATATAACATAGCTCATATGTTTTAAAGAAAACATTTCCTCTTCCTCAACTTTGAGATTATTACTCAAAATATTTCTCTTAAAAGAGATAGAACTCAAAACTCCTCATGAACTCTTTTGAAAATCGGTGTTTCCTCTCATCTTAAATGTAAAAACATTTATTCTTGGGAATACGTAGTTCCCATATATCATTTTAAAGAAAATGAACTCAACTCTACTCTTCCTAAAACTCAAATGCTCAAGTCTTAAAACAAGTTTAAAAAGGTTTGCAAAAGACTTCTCAAAAGACTCAAAAGAACTCTCAAGACTTGACTCTTAGCTCTACCTTGAATTTTAATTATGAATTCAAGGTTATGATTCATTTTATGAAGGATTTCTAGATGTTTAGAAGTAGTTTAGAGTAGTTAGAATCAATAGGGAATAAAGGTACCCTTTGAAAGAACTCAGACAGAGCAAAGGACTGAAAACAGGTCGGGGCAGGCAACCCTGGCGCACTAAGTGGCACGGGGCGCCAGCCCCTGAACTACAGAAGAATGTTTTTGGCGCACTGCTGGGGCGGCGCCCCAGCCCCTAGCCCAGAAAACCCTGACGAATTTTCTTTCTCATTTTCTGACCCTAATTCACCTAGAATCGAATCGTTTCTTCCCCACTCACTTAGATTCAAATACCCAACATAAGTACATGATAAGCTACTCAAAACAACCCTCAAATCACTAACATGCACTTCAAGAACTCATCAAAACCTCAACAATCAACATTACGAATGGAATTTCAAGAAAACTCATCAAAAACTCAAATCATTCAACTTTGAGAACGAAATTGCATTAAAATAGCATGATTGGCGTGTGGGTGAACGAACTCAAAACTACGAGAACTCACATAACTCTTTGGGATCAAACCGTTGGCGAAATACCGCAACAAACATCAAGAAACTTGACGAAACGCCTTGAATCTTCCCTCCTTTCTGCTCTTTTCTCTTCTTGAACTCTCTTCTAAAACTCTAAGCGTAAATTAGGATTGTAAAACTGAACCAAATCAGTTCAGACCCCTAAATCCTTACTAAAACGTTTTAATCTGATGGGGTAAGGAAAAGACTGAAATACCCCTCATATTTTTGGGTAACTTTCTTTAACTGGATAGGCTAAGTTCAAACGAGCATATCTCCCTCATATGAGCTCGAAATCTAGCAAACTCGGTGGCATTGCAAAGATAATTCCAAGACTTCTCATTTGATATCTTATGAGTCACCTAACTCATCCTGTAGTGAAAGTTATGGCCATTTGAAGTTGACCCAAAACTCACAACTTAAGCATAGCTTGCAAAATTTTAAATTTGGCTTTTTCCAAATTAGTTCTTTCTAAATTTAGCTCTTTCTTAGGTTGGATGTTACAAAATTGATTTCTCCTTTCTCCTTGAGCTTGTATTAACAACAATAGGAGCAACAACAACAGGAGCAGGAGCAGGAGGAGGAGGCGATGGATCAATGAGCATTTCGACACTATAATTAAGATCAATATCCTCACGAGCTAAATTTTTGGGTTCGTCTCTTTTGGATCTTTCTATTAGTCCAAGCTCAATTAATTCTCTTCTTTTACTTGAGAATATGTCTCTTATCCCTTGCACTTGGTGATCAGGCCTGTAAAAATAAGAATTATAAGGTTATATCAATACTTATTTTTCACACATATATATATATATATATATACAAGAAACAAAATTATAGTTCTGCCTACTGGTTCGAGAGAAGCTAAAGTCAAATCTTGTACTTGTATTTGAAATTTTACTTATAATATGTACTCCATCTGTCTCAAATTATGTGAAAGGGTACAGAGTATGAAGATTGAAACTATGAATTTGGATATAAATTCTTTAATTTTTTTAAAAATAAAATGTATATATATATATATATATATATATATTTAAAAACTACACGAAAAATACTCCATATCAATATAGTTAATGAATCAAAATATGTTTTGTGAAAAAAAAATTGACTCCTCAAACAATAACACTTTAACATAAAATAGGACTGAAAGGAGTATAAACATAGTATCCATACCATATAATGCTGCAACAGGTGCCTATGTTCAACATAAGAAAATCAAAATACTTAATTTGACTAAGAATTTGGGTACAGATCGTTCAAATTTTTAAAAATAAAATTATATTTTTGAAAATTACACGAAAAATATTGCAAGTCAATATAGTGAATAATTCAAAATATTTGAATTTTTATTTTTTGGGAGAAAACTATGGTCAAAGAAAATATTATATGACTTTCCAAATAGTAACACATCCACAATAAAATGAGACGAAAGAAGTATATAACTCACTCCGTTCCACTTTATGTAATACGATTTTCATGCTTCTTCAATAAAACTTACTTATTGGAAGCTACATAAAAAAGATATACGTCACTATAATTAACAATTCAAAATATTTAAAGCGGAGAATAATATATACCTGATTTTCTGCAAGGGGGCAACACCTAAATCCATATTGCATTCTGGACAAACATTCCATTTATCTTTTGATATCTTCCTCGTTATGCATTTCTTGCAAACTGTTAAAAAAATTAACATAAATTAATCAAATTTCATAGAAAAAACCATAAAAAATAAAGAAATTTGACATGTAATGAATTAAAAATAAAAAGTGACAAGAAACAAATTATTAATCAAGAAAGTTAATAGATAAATTGTTTAATCAAGAAACATGATACAATGTAACTAAGTTCATGTATAAAAGACCTAGACCACATAAACCTTGAAAATGACACAAATTCTATTGGAAATCATTGGAAAGAACGATTTAAAAAATAAATAAAATCAAGATCATTAATTGACAAGAACAAATGATTTATCAAAATAACTAATATAAAAAAAGAAACCCCCAAAAACAAAAATTCAAATTTTAAATTAAAATAAAAACAACGAAAAGAATATTAAACAAATTCGAAAATTCAAGATCATGAAATCACAAATACAAATGATTTATCAACATCACTCAAATAAAAAATGAACCCTCAAAAAACTACATTTCAATTAATCTTTTTCTTTTAAAAAAAAAACATTGGAAAGAACGAAAAACAAAGAAAGTATAAATAAAAAAATTCAAGATACTTAAATGACAAGAACCAATAATTTATAAATCACTGATATTTTTTTTTAAAAAAAAAACCAAAAAATACAACTACATACACCAATAGTCTCACAAACTAGTGGTTGATGATATGCAGAGATAGAATGTTGTTTCGATAACTCCGCCTCATTGAAAATAAGAAAAAAATCGGAAAGAACGTAACCAAAAAAATAAAAATAAAATCAAGATTATCAAATCACAAGTACAAATGATTCATCAACCTCACTCAAATAAAAGTGAACCCCAAAAAATTACGTTTAAATTCATCTCACTCAAATAAAAATGAACCCCAAAAAATTACAATTAAATTCATCTTTAAAAAAAACATTGAAAAGAATGAAAACAAAATAAAAAATTCAAGATCCTGAAATGACAAGAACAAATAATTTATCAAAATCACTAAAATTTTAAAAAAAAATCCAAAAAATTACAACAACAACAACAACACACACCATTACTCTCACAAAGTAGGGTTTAAGCCTACTGACCGCAGAGATAAAAAGATTATCTCGATAACTCCGCTTCAATGAGAATAATAAAAAATAATGAAAAGAACATAACAAAGTAAATATGAACATCAAGATCATGAAATCACAAATACAAATAATTTACTAACATCACTCAAATAAAAAAATAAACCCCCAAAAAACTTAAAATTTTCTTACATCTGTGACAACATTCTTCAATAATTGTGACATCTTTGCATAGCTTTTTGCAGATTCCACATGTCAAAACACTCTTCAAACTAGCTAGACGTTTATGAAAATCATACACTGCCAAAAAAAAAAAAAAAGGAAACTAAAATCAAATATATTTGTTCCTTAATTATAAACATATACATTCCAGTTTTTCATATAAACCATATATTAAAAACATCATACAAAGATAAAAAAAGAAAATTAAGTACCTTGTTTCTTGATTCTTGAGATAGAAAAAAAAAACAAAGAAAGAAAGAGGATATAAAGGAAAAGGGGGAAGCGGCAGGTTTTGCCGTTTAGGGAAGAAAAGTAACAACAATTTAAAGAAGTTTGAATTTTTTGGATTGTTATATGTGTGAAGAGGTTTATTGAATTACAAAAAAAAAAAAATGATATGGACAAAATTGGTTTTATGTAAATAATAATAATAGTGAAGCTCAACTATTTCTTCCATGGCTTTTAATACCATGAATGATACAATAAAACTTCACCCTTTTAAAGTTTTAGTGAAGAACCTATGTGTACTATGGGCTTTTCTTGTTTGTTTTATCCTATTCTTTTTGTTTGATTGTGTTTGAGCCAATTTACTTACGATTCAATTTATTTCATTGAGTGTGTGTTGTTTTTTATCGATCAACTTGTGTGTGATATGTAATCCTATATTGAGGCGGATCTATAATTATTAAATTTTCTAGTAAATTTGTACTATCTTTTCACCACCAACAAAAAATATAGTAATATTTTGGTGATAAAATAGTGGCACAACATAGATTAGTTAGATATATCTTTCAAATATAAATTTCATCGTGTAAGTCACAATATTTTTTAGGTTTTCAAATCTCATAGTACAAGTCATTTGATTCTTTCGTTGGGTAACGATGAATAACATAAGGATAAATTTTGCTCACTAATAAAAACTAGAAATTGATTGATTCTTGAAATTAGAGGGCAAGAAGAGAGGCAACAAAATCGTATTGAAGTGGAGCGTCTTAAAAGTAGAAATAATCGTCTTTATATTGTCACATTCAACACTAATTAATAATAACGTGAAAAACAGTATGTTTGAACAATTTTGTCTCAAGAATCAATCCTCAGTAAAAGATGAACACCAATCATGATCATCCATGTGGACAAAGCCCTCTCTTATTGGTGTCCGAACCAACTTATGAGCATATCAACCCGTTAACTTTGATGTCAGTATTATTTTCTATATGCATAAAATAAGTTATTGATTATGAGTGTTCAAATGACCACCCTTGGGTCGATCTATGTTGCTATGCCACTGATTCTAGTACATGATAATTTGTTGGATTCGATATAGATTATTTATCTATACCCTATTAAGTGAACTTTTTAACACGAATATAATAGTCTGGCCAAGGTTTGTCAAATCTGTAACTAATGATGTAGATTCGTCCCTGGCTCTGGCCGTCAATATCTAAAAAAGAAAAGATGCAACCTAACACATCTTTAGAAAAAAAAAAAAACAATTGTTAATAAACAACTGATAGCTAGAGTGCAAAACAAGTAACTCAAAAACGTCTAATTGAGTTTATATAAAAAAAACATACAAATTAAAGGTGTTTAACAACATGCAACAAGAAGTTTTCTCTTTGCAAAATTTGAATGTCTAAGCAAAGGAGAAACTTAAATATTTTACATATTTAATATACTAATTCAATTTTGGTGTGATCGAGAATATTCCAAAACCATGACAAATTCTTCAGCAGAAGCTCCAACTTTTACTGAACTTTTTCCAGAGTGAGGTGCTATGCGTAACCATAATTTTTCTAGATGTTTGAGAGGCAATTCAGGACGAATCAGCATTCCTAACATGCGAAGCTCCACCTACATTCAAAATTATTAAGATCAGAAATTCAGAATTAATAATCAGGTGTCATGTAGAAGGTATCAAGGCAAATATTGAATGACGATATAAGTATATAATTACCTCGTCTTCGCTCTGAAGACTCAATTTGTGTGCAAGGTACTTCTTTAGGTAGGCGGCTTGTTCACATCTCTATTTAACCAGAAAACAAGTATAACATATTAATTGAAGTTAAGAGGTATTTTGGAAAGTAAAAAGATGTATATAGCATAAAAGAAAATACAAAATTGTAATTACACAAAAAAGGGAGGAGAGGGAAGGGAGGGGGGGGAGGACTTCCATTAAGCTCTCGCTATACGAGGTCCAGGAAAGGGCCAGACTATTAGGGTTCATTAAATGTAGTCTTATCCTGCATTTTTGTAAGAGGTTGTTTTTCATAGCTCAAACTTGTGATATCCTAGTCATATTGCAACAACTTTACTAGTTATATCAATGCCAACTTCCCTTCTTTTGATAGAGAATTCATACAAAAAGAAAAAAAAATTACCTTTACCAAATTGATTCATGCATGCCACAATGGCTGCTACAGTTTAATAAAAAATGAATGAGCAACATTTCATATATATCTAGAACTTCAAAATTATATATAGGCAGGACATACTATTTTTGTAAATATATATTCAAATGTAATTAAGGACTTACTTGATCTTTATGTAGCGGGTAGAAACCTGTGGTAAGGGTGAAGTACCTTCCCTGAAACAATCATATCTAGTCAAACACTGTCACATAAATTGAAATTATATAGAGAAAAGTAATACATAAAATTGAAAGTCATAGAATTAAACTCACTGCTTATCACATGCAACCAAAGTGAACCAAATAGGATGATCTCTTTCATTCACTACTCTATTACTACCACTGCATGTACCTCCTTCTCTCTCAGGAGTAACTTGAACTTGTGCCACATTAGTATTTGTTCCACCACCACTACCATCACTACCACCCCTAACAAGAGGAGGAGGAATATTTTTTTCTTTTTTCTTTCTTCCACGTCGTCCCTTTTTCCCTTTTCCGTTATCCGTATTATTATTATTATTACTTCTTGATGACGCTTCTATAGCTTGAACAACATCTAATCTTTTAACAACATTTTATTTGCAAACTTTGTGTTCCTTAATTTTTGGCAAAGGCACATACTCCTCGTCTGAAGGCACATACTCCTCGTCTTCATCATCATCATCATCAATATCGTCCTTAATTTCATAATCATCAAGATTGATCAGTGGAGTACGATCGATGAACTTTGGAACTCGCTCTCTGGCCTTGGATAAATCATTCATCCTATCCAATGGTTCAATACTTTTATTTTTCTTTGAGATGCTATCATTCTTTGAGGACTCAGCAACATAAACACTACTCTCAACCTTCAACAAGTCATCAAAAGAGTTAGTACACTTTTCATTCACTAAGAAGATTCAAAGTATTTAGAATGATACGCGAACAAGCCAAAGAATTCAACATTTAGTATATAACATAAGCAAAAAGATTAATCCATTAAGCAAAAAGTAGTGTACTTCTGGAGAATACAACACATGTGCAACATCAAAAGTGAAAAATACGTACAACTTATCACATGACTACTTAAAACATAAAGTGGATTTCAATTGATTAAGTACATGTTGTTTAAGTTGAGTAGCTTTGCCTGAAAGAAGAGGAACACTTGAACTTCCTGATTGATCTCCCTTTATCTGATTATATCAATTATAATTGCATTTTTCATCATAGTTTTTCACAAAAAAATAATTAAAATAAATCCATAGAAAAACTACTAATACACGCGCATCAGTCCCAAATAAGTTAGGATCGTAACTAAAACATAAAGTAGATTTGAATTGTACATGTTGGTTATGTTGAGTTAAGCTTCCTGGATGCGTATCTCCTTTGTTCAGATCAACAACACCGTTAAATATGGATGGATCTTGAAAACGATTAACATTAGAATCATTTTGTGAACATCCTCTTCTTCCTCTTCCTCTTCTTCTACCTCTACCTCTACCTCTTCCCCTTCCAGTACTACTACTCGAGATGTTGTGTTGATTCGGAACTTGATCATCATGAACAAGTGGTGTAGCATTTACAATGGAAGAGATTGATTTCTCTTTTCTCCTTGAACTTGTACCAACAACAACAAGAGCAGGAGCAGGAGTAGGAGGCGATGGTGGAGTATTAATGAGCATGACAGGAATTTTATTAAGATCAGTATCCTCACGGGCTAACTTTTTGGGTTCACCTTTTTTGGATTTTTCCATTAGTCCACGCTCAATAAATTATCTTATTTTACTTGACATCATGTCTCTGATCCCTTGCACTTGGTGATCAAGCCTGAAAATTAAGCATTATATAAGGTTATATTAATACTTACTTTTCACACATATATACTAGGAACGAAATTATAGTTCTGCCTACTTGTTCGGCATAACCTAGAGTAAAAATCATGTACTTGTATTTGAAAATTTACTTATAATATGTGCTCTCTTTGTCTTAAATTATGTTAAAGGGTATGGAGTATGAAGATTAAACCATCTTATTTTGACTAAGAATTTGGGTATAAATTCTTCAATTTTTTAAAATAAAAATATATACACAAAAATTACTCCAGATCAACATGACTAATAAATCAAAATATTTTCTTAAAAAAATTGTTGGACTCCTTAAATAGTAACACTTTAAAATATAATAGGATGGAGAAAGTATAAATAATGTATTCATATAACATGACACAGTGTCTCTGATCCCTTGCACTTAGTGATCAGGCCTGAAAATTAAGTATCATATACAATGAACGAAATTACAGTATTGCTTACTTGTTCGACATAACCTAGAGTCAAAATCGTGTACTTGTATTTGAAAAAAATTACTTATAATTTGTACCGCCTTTGTCTCAAATTATGTGAAAGGGTACGAAGTAAGAGGATTAAAACATCTTAGTTTGACTAAGAATTTGGGTATAAATTCTTCAATTTCTTAAAAATTAAAATGTATACACAAAAATTACTCTAAATCGACATAGCTAATTAATCAAAACAATTTATTTTTAAAAAAAATATTTGACTCCTCGAATAGTAACACTTTAGCATATATTAGGATGGAGAGAGTATAAATAATGTATCCATATAACATGAACCAAATGGAAAAATAAAGCGAAAATCAAAAGACAATGACCATTTTTACATTTTGAAAAAGAGTGGTGTAACATCCCGCCTTAGAAAGAGCTAAAAATAGAAAGCACTAATTTGGCAAGATCCAAATCTGAAATTTTACAAGTTATGCTTAAGTTCTGAGTGTTGGGTCAACTTCAAACGAAAATAACTTTCAGTACAAGATGAGTTAGGTGGCTCATAAAATATCAAATGAAAGTGTAACGACCGATTCCCGTCGTTATAGAAAAGCCAACGGGGAAAATTTTTGGGCCGGAAAACTTTTTGGTAGTACCTTGAAATTTCTCAAACTAGTCCAGATTTGGACGAAATCAGAGTCAGTAAGGTCTAGGGAAATCTGGTAACAAACGGGAGATCAAATTATGCATTGGATCATATGAGCAGATAGCTAAGACGTTAAGGAACCCATACGACTTTACGGAATCAAATTCGGATGAGTGGAACTCCCAAAAATGGTCTTAGCATGAACATGTATTTTCTGAGTGTCGTGGGGTGAAGGTGTGTTGTGAATTGGAGGTTTGGAACTCTTAATTTAGCTCTCTGTTTCCATGCAAGCCGCCAAGGCGGGATTTTCCCGCTAGGGCGGGGCCGCTGTAGCGGGGTGAGGATCGTTGTGGCGGGGTAAACGCGACTTAAAGTCGGAAATAAACCCCAAAAATGTTTTACTCTGTAATTTTTGACTTTGAGAGCTAAGGAACGAAACCAGGTGTTTTCTTGACAGTTTTTCACCATTCTTGAGGCTAAAGGTAAGGTTTTCACTCCCCGAAACCATTTTTCAATCCGTAGAACTTAGTTTCTTAGGTAATTATCGATGGGAGAGGGTTTTGATCTGAGATTTATGGTGGAAGAAACCCTAAACTGGGTATGGGGATCAAGGGTTTGACCTAGGGTTATTTTATTGATTATAATCTGGGTATTTAGGTCTTGTTTATCGATCCTCGCATTATTATTATTGTTTGTAGACCAAGAACAAACAGAAAGAATCCGGAAGGGGAAGAATCAAGTTTCTTAGGGGATTCAAGCTTTGTTCGAGGTAAGTGATGGTTGTGATTTCATGTTGTGTGATATATTCTTGTTCTTGCTTCATTATATTGTATGTATGTATGCGAATGTTGCATTATTGATCAGACTAATCGTAAATGAGTATGAACGAATAACTATATTCCATGAATCACCTCTTAATTGTATGATTGTGAGAATGTACATTGTGATTATGATTGTTGTATGTTGAATGGAGCGGTGTCACGTTCTGACACACTAACTGGGATCGGATGTCATGTACCGACATAAATATTGGAACGGGTGTCACGATCCGACACACTAAATTGGAACGGGTGGCACGATCCGGTACACTAATTTTTTTGTATGGGTTCCATGAGAGGACCAATGACTTGTTATACATATGCGTATTGTTGAGAAGGTGGAATTGTACATTGATCCTGAAATGATATTGATATTGTATACGTTTGGTGTATGCATGTTTATGATGTTGTAATGACTTGCTTATATTGCACTTAGTGGGATAGCCGTGTGATCCTACCAGTACACTGTGGTTGTGTACTGATACTGCACTTGCTCTTTCTTTGTTGAGTACAGGTCATCTTCAAGCGGCTACTGACAGACCTCGTTTAGAAGATCAGTGATCGTTATCGAATTCAAAGGTGAGCCAGGTCTTCCGGGTTGCCTTGAGTTCTCTTTCTGTTTAGTGTATCATATTCGGACTTAGACTAGTTCATTAGATATTCCTATGTTTAGCTTGGGTTGTACCCATTTCCTTTAGACTTTTTGTTCATTGTTAGAGTTTTGGTACATTGACTTTCAGGTTCTAGGCATTTAATTCTGAAATCGTTTGTTAGACTTTTAGGGTTTATGGGAACTCTACTTTATTTCTGCATTTAAACATGCTTCCGTATCTTTAAATGCGTAGATTCATGGTTAGTTGGGTTGTAGTAATGGTTCTCCCACCGAAGGGTTAGTGTGGGTGCCAATCACGATGGTCTGGGTCGTGACAATGTTGGTATCAGAGCCCTAGGTTCGTTGATCTCGATGTACCAAAACGGGTCTAGTAGAGTCTTACGGAACGGTATGGAGACGTCTGTACTTTTATTCGAGAGGCTATAGGATTTTAGGAAATCTCTCTGTTTTCTCTTGACTCCTTTCGTGCTATAACTTGGGTCCAATTGGTATCTAGCGATTCAAATAGGTATCTAACCTCCTTCAATCTTCTGTCTGCAGATGGTTAACACTCGCTTCAACGGTGTCAGGCCCGTGTCTCCCGTCAATGAGCCCGTTGAGGAGTCTGCAACAAGAGGTCGCGATCGAGGTAGGGATAGAGGAAGAGCAAGGGGTAGAGGCCGTGGAAGGGTAGCACCCGCTAGGGGTGGAGGTTTGGTTGAGGATGCTCCCAGAAATGAGAACCCTCTTACGCATCACGAAAAGATAGAAGAGAATGTGGAAGTTGAGAATGATGAGGATGTTTGACAAGAGGAAGAGGTGCAGGCTGAGACTACAGGTATTCCTCCCTTAGACCCAGTGTTAGCTCAACAGATTATGTCGTTCCTGAAAGGATTGGTTGGTCCTGGAGTTCTTCCCGCAGTGCAAGCAACACAAGCTCCTGCCAACCCCCCTATTGCTATCACTGTCCCCAAGGTGGGTGGAACTGTAGGTACTGATGCTTTCTTTCATTCTGTGTTGGTCCCGTTATTACTGGTAATGAGCATGAGATGTTGATTAAGTTCTTGAAATTGAAATTGCTAGTGTTCCATGGTTCTGAGAGTGAGGACGCCTAGGAGTTCATCCAAGATTGTTATGAGAGGCTTCTTAATTTGGGAATTGTCCATCAGCATGGAGTAGAGTTTGTGACTTTTCAAATTCAGGGTGAGGCTAAGCAGTGGTGGAGAGCTTATGTGGAATTCAAATCTTTAACTTTACCCTCAGTCACTTGGACCTAGTTTCATGCTCTGTTCTTGGAAAAGTATGTACCCCAGACTTTGAGAGATCAAGATAAAGATGAGTTTATGGCTTTGGAGCAAGGTGGTACATCTGTGGCTGCTTATGAGGCCAAGTTTCATGCTTTTTCTAGATATGCTACGCAATTGGTGACTACTGAGGAAGAGAGGATCTGTCTATTTGTTAAGGGACTGAATTCTGAGTTACATGTATTGTCTGTACACATGACTTCTGCAGGAAAAAGTTTTAATGATGTAACAGATTTTGTGAAGAAAGTGGAGGGGGTGAGGCGAGACGGTCAGGCTAAGGCATTGGCCAAGAAAGCTAAGAGCACAAGTAACTTCCAGGCTTCCTACTCCAGAGGTTCAGGGAGGCCAACACTTGCATCCCGGCCAATTCAGTCTGCTATGCCCGCTTCTACATGTAATTACTCGAGAAATCCACCTCAGAATTTTATTCATCATAGCCAGGGAGCCGCACCTTCGGCGGGCGGCAGGCCATCTTTTGATCACATTTGTTATAACTCTGGATAACCTGGGCATATGAGGAGAGATTGTCCCCACCCGCGCATGATGGATTCCACGCAACAACAGACTAGAGCAGTGGTACCCACGGGAAATGGTAATAATGGTCGAGGCCATCCACAAGGTGGGCGAGGAGGAAATCAGCGAGGCTGTGAAGGTCAGGGAAATTGGAACGTAGGCAGAGGTACGGTGCAGCCAGGCAGGGAAATCACCCGTCAAGATGACAGGTCTCATTGTTATGCCTTTCCGGGCAAGAGCGAGGCAGAGGCGTCTGACGCAGTGATCACAGGTACTATTCTTATATGTGACAGGATGGCTAATGTATTATTTGATCCGGGTTCTACTTATTCTTATGTGTCCGTGTGATTTGCCTCTGAATTTGACATGATTTGTGATATACTTGATGCCCCATCCATGTTTCTACCCCCGTTGGAGAGTTTGTCATAGTCACCCATGTCTATCGTGGTTGTCCTATCTTGTTTATGGGTTTTCAGACTTGGGGTGTTTTGGTGATTTTGGATATGACTGACTTTGATATAATCTTAGGCATGACTTGGTTGTGTCCCTATTATGCGGTGTTAAATTGTAATACTAAGTTTGTGACTCATGGATCCCCGGTAGGAAAAATTAGAGTGGGAAGGGGTGTACAAACCTAAGCCAACTAAAATCATATCCTCCATTAGGGTTGGGAAACTGGTGGGGCAGGGTTGTTTGGCATATTTGGATCATATTCGGGATGTTGAGGTTGAGTCTCCCTCTATTGAGTCTATTCCGGTGGTGTCAGAATATAGAGAAGTGTTCCCAATCGATTTTCCTGGTATGCCTCCGGATAGAGATATAGATTTCTGCATTGATTTAGAGCCTGGTACTCGTCCCATTTCTATCCCTCCATATCGTATGGCTCCGACAAAATTAAGAGAGCTTAAGGCTCAAATCCAAGAGCTCTTTGATAAAGGATTCATCAGTCCTAGTGCTTCCCCATGGGGTGCCCCAATTTTATTTGTTAAGAAAAAAATGGTAGTATGAGAATGTGTATAGACTATCCACAAATGAATAGGGTCACCATTCGAAATAAGTATCCATTGCCTCGGATAGATGATCTTTTTGACCAATTGCACGGTACATCAGTTTTCTCTAAGATTTATTTAAGGTCTGGTTACCATCAGTTAAAGATTAGGCCTGAGGATATACCAAAAACGGCATCTAGGACTCGCTATGGGCACTATGAGTTTTTAGTTATGTCGTTTGGGTTGACAAATTCACCTACAGCTTTCATGAGTTTGATGAATGGGGTGTTCAAACCCTTTCTTGATTCGTTTGTGATAGTGTTCATTGATGACATTCTGGTTTATTCGAAAAGTGAGGAAGAGCATGCCCACCATCTTCGTATTGTTCTGGGTGTTCTTGGGAAACAAAAGTTGTATGCAAAATTTTCTAAGTGTGAATTTTGGTTGACTTCGGTTGCCTTTTTGGGGCATGTAGTTTCAAAAGAGGGGGTAATGGTAGATCCCCAAAAGATTGAGGCGGTTAGGAATTGGGTTCGACCATGTTCTGTGACTGAAATTAGGATTTTTGTGGGGCTCGCTAACTACTATCATCGGTTTGTGAAAAACTTTTCTTCTATTGCCACACACTTGACCAATTTGACCAAAAAGGAGATACCATTTGAATGGACTGAAAAATGTGAAGACAGCTTTCAAAAGCTCCAGACTCTTTTGACCACAGCACCTATTCTAGCGCTACCGGTGGAGGGTAAGGATTTTATTATTTATTGTGATGCTTCACATTCAGGCTTGGGTGCGGTGTTGATGCATGATAAGAATGTCATAGCTTATGCATCGCGACAATTGAAGGTACATGAGAGGAATTATCCAACACATGATTTAGAGTTGGCAGCGGTAGTGTTTGCACTTAAGATTTGGCGGCATTATCTTTATGGTGTCAAATGTGGGTGTTTACTGATCATCGCAGTCTACAACATGTGTTCACTCAAAAGGGTATAAATTTGAGACAGAAAAGGTGGATGGAGTTACTCAAGGATTATGATGTGACCATCCAATACCATCCGGGTAAGGCTAATGTAGTGGCGGACGCACTAAGTCGAAAAGCAGTGAGTATGGGTAGTTTAGCTTGCTTGAGTGTATCCAAGCGACCTTTGGCTAAAGAAATTCAACATTTGGAGTCTAAGTTCAGGCAGGTGGGCATCTCAGAGAAAGGTGGGGTGTTAGCTAGCATTGAAGTAAAGGGCACGTTCATTGACGAGATCAAGGCCAAACAGTTTGAGGATGAACATTTGAAAGAGCTCAGAAATAAAACAGTCTGGTAAAGCACAAGAGACCACTCTTGATGTGGGAGGTGTACTCAGTTTTAAAGAAAGGATTTGTGTTCCTAGAGTGGGCGACTTGATTCAGAATTTATTGACAGAATCCCATGGTTCGAGGTATTCCATTCATCCGGGTGTGACTAAGATGTACCGAGATTTGAAGAAAATTTATTGGTGGCCTGGCATAAAGAAAGATATACGGAGTTTGTGGCCAAGTGTCAAAACTGCCAAAAAGTAAAATATGAACACCAAAGGCCTGCCGGTTTGCTTCAAAGAATGCCAATTCCGGAATGGAAGTGGGAAAGAATAGCTATGGATTTCGTGGTTGGTCTTCCCAAGACATTGGGAAAATATGATTCTATTTGGGTAGTTGTTGACAGATTGACTAAGTCAGCCCATTTTATTCCACTCAGAACAGATTATAATGCTCAACAATTGGCTAAGGTATATGTAAGGGAGATAGTAAGGTTGCAGGGGGTGCCCCTTTCTATCATCTCAGACTGTGGTACGCAGTTCACGTCCAAGTTTTGGAGGAAATTACATGAGGAGTTGGGTACACAACTCACTTTTAGTACAGCTTTCCATCCACAGACGGATGGACAATCAGAAAGGACTATTCAAGTGTTAGAGGACATGTTGAGGGCATGTGTGATTGACTTTGGAGGTCATTGGGATAAGGTCCTACCATTATGCGAGTTCTCTTATAATAATAGTTACCACTCCAGCATTGACATGGCACCATTTGAAGCACTGAATGGGAGGGGATGTAGATCACCCATAGGATGGTTTGAGGTTGGAGATGTGAGATCTTTGGGGGTTGATTTAGTGAAGGATGCTCAAGATAAAGTGAGGAGTATTCAAGCGAAACTTTTAGCAGCCCAAAGTAGACAGAAGAAGTATGCAGACCATAAGGTAAGAGACATGGCCTTTCAGACAGGTGAGAATGTTCTTCTTAAGGTATCACCCATGAAAGAAGAGATGAGATTCGGCAAGAAGGGCAAGCTTAGTCCCCGATACATTGGACCATTTGAGGTTCTTGATCGTGTAGGGCCAGTGGCGTATAGGTTAGCTTTACCCCCTAACCTATCGGGAGTTCATCTGGTATTTCATGTGTCCATGTTGAAGAGATATCATGGAGATGGGGATTACATCATAAAATGGGACTAAGTGGTGTTTGACAAATACCTTCAGTATGAGGAAGAACCGATGGCAATTCTTGATCGTGATGTCCAGAAGTTGGAGGCCAAAGAGATTAAGGCCGTGAAAGTTCAATGGAAGCATCGTCTGGTTGAGGAAGCCACTTGGGAGACCGAGAAGGACATGTGAGAAAAGTATCCCCAGTTGTTCATCGATTCAGGTACTACTCCACTCTTGCTTTAGCCTGTTTCTCCTGGTTTGTCACTCTAGGACTAGTGATGGGTAAATTGGTATCTATTGTAACGACCGGTTCCCGTAGTTATAGAAAAGCCAACAGGGAAAAAAATTGGGCTGGAAAACTTTTTGGTAGTACCTTGAAATTTCCCAACCTAATCCAGATTTAGATGAAATCGGAGTCAGTAAGGTCTAGGGCATAACAAACGGGAGATCAAATTATGAATTTAATCATCTGAGTAGATAACTAAGACGCTAAGGAACCCGTATGACTTTACGGAATAAAATTCAGGCGAGTGGAACTCCGGAAAATGGTCTTAGCGTGAACGGGTATTTTCTGAGTATCGTGGGGTGAAGGTGTGTTGTGAATTGGGGGTTTGGAACTCTTAATTTAGCTCTCTATTTCCATGCAAGCTGCCTAAGCGGGATTTTCCTGCCAGGGCGAGGCCGCTGTGGGGAGGCAGACGTGAATTAAAGTCGGAAATAAACCACAAAAAATGTTTTACTCTGCAATTTACGACTTTGAGAGCTAAGGAACGAACCCAGGTATTTTCTTGATAGTTTTTCACCATTCTTGAGGCTAAAGGTAAGGTTTTCACTCCCCGAATCCATTTTTCGATCTGTAGAACTTAGTTTCTTGGGTAATTATCGATGGGGGAGGGTTTTGATCTGAGATTTATGGTGGAAGAAACCCTAAACTGGTTATGGGGATCAAGGGTTCGACCTAGGGTTATTTTATTGATTATAATCTGGGTATTTAGGGCTTGTTTATCAATCCTCGCATTATTATTATTGTTTGTAGACCAAGAACAAACGGAAAGAATCCGAAAGGGGAAGAATCAAGTTTCTTAGAGGATTCAAGCTTTGTTCGAGGTAGGTGATGGTTGTGATTTCATGTTGTGTGATATATGCTTGTTCTTGCTTCATTATATTGCATGTATGTATGCGAATGTTGCATTATTGATCAGACTAATCGTAAATGAGTATGAACGAATAACTATATTTCATGAATCACCTCTTAATTGTATGATTGTGAGAATGTACATTGTGATTATGATTGTTGTATGTTGAATGGAGCGGTGTCACGTTCCGACACACTAAATGGGATCGGATGTCACGTACCGACATAAATATTGGAACGGGTGTCACGATCCGACACACTAAATTTGAACGGGTGCCACGATTCGGTACACTAACTGTTTGGTATGGGTTCCATGAGAGGACCAATGACTTGTTATACATATGCGTATTGTTGAGAAGGTGGAATTGTAACATATACAATGATATTGATATTGTATATGTTCGGTGTATGCATGTTTATGATGTTGTAATGACTTGCTTATATTGCACTTAGTGGGATAGCCATGTGATCCTACCGGTACACTGTGGTTGTGTACTGATATTGCACTTGCTCTTTCTTTGTTGAGTACAGGGCATCTTCAAGCGGCTACTGACAGACCTCGTTTATAAGATCAATGATCATCATCGAATTCAAGGGTGAGCCAGATCTTTCGGGTTGCCTTGAGTTCTCTTTTTGTTTAGTCCATCTTATTCGGACTTAGACTAGTTCATTAGATATTCCACTGTTTAGCTTGGGTTGTACCCATTTCCTTTAGACTTTTGGTTCATTTTTAGAGTTTTGGTACATTGACTTTTAGGTTATAGGCATTTAATTCTGCAATCGTTTGTTAGACTTTTAGAGTTTATGGGAACTCTACTTTATTTTTGCATTTAAACCTGCTTCCGTATCTTTAAATGCGTAGATTCATGGTTGGTTGGGTTGTAGTAATGGTTCTCCCACCGGAGGGTTAGTGTAGGTGCCAATCATGATGGTCTGGGTCGTGACAGAAAGGTCTTGGAATCCTATTTACAATACAACCGAGTTTGCTAAATTTTGAGCTTGTATGAGAGAGATATGCCCGTTTGAAGTGAGACTGTCCAGTTAAGGAAAGTTACCCAAAAATATGTGAGGTATTTTGGTCTTTTCCTTACCCAATCATATTAAAGCGAATTATGGTAATATTTAGTGGTCTAAACTGATTTGGTTTAGTTTTCACAATCATAATTACGCTTAGGGTTCTAGAAGAAAGTTCAAGAAGAGAAAAGAGAAAAAGGTTCAAGGCGTTCGTTTAGATTTCTTGCGAACCAAGGATTGTTTCGCCAAGGGTTTAATCCCTAAGAGGTATGTGAGTTCTCATAGTGTTGGGTTTGTTCACCCACACGCCAATCATGTTATTTTCAGTGCAATTTCGTTCTTGATGTTGAAGGATTTAAGTTCTTGATGAGTTTTCTTGAAGTTTCATTCGTAATCTTGATTGTTGAGGTTTTGATGAGTTCTTGAGATAAGTGTTAGTGTTTTGAGGGTAGTTTTGAGTAGATTATCGTATACTAATGTTGGGTATTCGAATCTAAGTGAGTTGGGAAGAAACCATTCGATTCTAGGGGAATTAGGGTTAGAAAATGAGAAAGAAAATTCGTCGGGAAATTCTGGGCTGGGGCTGGCGCGCCGCGCTAGAAAATGTTGTCTGTAGTTTTGGTCCTGGGGTGCCATGCCACTCAGTACCCTCCAAACCCCCTTCAGTAGTTCAGGGGCTAGCGCCCCGCGCCAATCAGTGTGCCAGGGTCTCTAGGTCCCTACTCTTTCGTCCTTCTTTTCGTATGAGTTCCCTCGAATCGTACCCATGTTTTCTAATTGATCTCTAAACTATAAATTGCATCTAAACATCAAGAGATCATTCATAACATGAGATCATAACCTTAAATCCATAATTCAAATTCAAGGTAGATCTAAGAGTCAAGTCTTGAGAGTTCTTTCGAGTCTTTAAGAAGTCTTTTGCAAACCTTTTTAAACTTATTTTAAGACTTGAGCATTTGAGTTTGAGGAAGAGTAGAGTTGAGTTCATTTTCTTTAAAATGATATATGGAAACTAAGTATTTCCAAGAGTAAATGTTTTTACATTTAAGCAGAGAGGAAACTTCGATTTCCAAAAGAGTTTTCATGAGAAGTTTTTAGTACCATCTCTTTTAAGAGAAAATCTTTTGAGTAATAATCTCAAAGTTGACGAAGAGGAAATGTTTTTCTTTAAAAACATATGAGCTAGTGTATTTTTGGGAGTTGTATGGAGCACCGATATGGGGGAGAGTTCATACAACTCACAGCCTCCATAAACCATGTAGCCAACGTGGGTAGAAAGGGTCATACTTTTTAGATGATTTTTTATTACTTTTTAGCATAGACTAGTGGATCCACTTAGTTAGTAGGTCCTATACCCCAACAAAGTATAGGACAGTTCTGGCAGCGTGGCTAGACGTTGTATCATAACATAGCTCATAGTGATGGTTGTTGGTTAGAGAATCTCCCACAGAAATAGTTTGTCACACCCCGAGCCTACACCCTGGGCGGGACTGGCACTCGAGAACCATTGATGGCCCCAAGCAAACCCTTGGCCTGGCTTACTGACTCAGCGGAAGACTTAACTCAATCATAATTGTACTTTAAAAGTAAACTGAAAGTTCAAAGATATCTGAGAATGTATTAAAATAACATTCACTGGCCAAAGTGGCAACTCAAGTCTCAACATAATAGAATGAAAATGAAAAGACTAAAGAACAACATCTGACTATCTACGAAGCCTCTAACAACAGAGATGAACGTCAGGACAAGACCCACGACATCCTAATGAACTAAACATACTGAAAGCAATAAAAGGGATCCTGCGGAAGCAAGGAGGCTCACCAACAACTCTGGAGCTCAACTAGAATCAACGATGTACTGGGTGCTGATCCTGGTTACCTGTATCTGCATCATAAAAAGATGCAGCCCAAATGACATCAGTACATTGAATGTACCAGCATGCGAGGGGAATTCTAAAACAAGACATAAGCTTGAAAGGAATTGAATAACAAACCTGGTCTCAACTCAAATCAATTGAACTGAACTCATTTCAATATAAAGCAGTAGAAACAAGTGCAATCTAAAGAAAAGATTTTTAAAACATGGATAACAACTCTGTGGATTTAGAAATACAATAGTAACTCTGGATGTATGCAAAGATACAATATAAACTCTGGAATGTATATAAAAATACAATATAATACTGTTGTGGGAGTTTCTCTAACCGACAACCATCACTTAAGAGCTAATGTGATAATACAACGTTTTACCTCACGATGTCAGGGACGTCCTATACCTTGCCGAGGGTATAAAACCTGACTACTAAATGGATCCACTAGTCTATGCTAAAAATCACTAAGGAATCATCTAAAAAGTATGACCCTTTTCTACCCATGATGGCTACATGGTTTATGGGGGCTGGGAGTTGTCTGAACTCTCCCACATATCGGTGCTCAATACTACTCCAAAATATAATACTAGCTCTTATGTTAAAAACATACTTCTTTCTGTGGTTTGAGATAATTCCTCAAAACTTAGCTCAAAGGCTCTCTTGGAAATCAATGTTTCCTCTGTTGCTTAATTGTGAAAGCATTTATTCTTTTCTGAAAAACTAGCTCAAAGGCTCTTTTGGAAATCAAAGTTTCCTTTCTTTTTAAAATGTGAAAACATTTTACTCTCTGGGAATAAATAGTCCCAATATACTCTTTTGAAGAAATGAACTTCAAGCTTTACCCTTTACTCAACTCAAAACTCAAGTCTTAAAACAAAGTTAAAACGTTTGTAAAAGACTTTTGAAAAACTCTTTGAACTCATCTTGACTTGACTCTTAACTTTCGTTGAATTGAATCATGGATTCAAGGATCATGATCTCATGTTTATGGATGATTTCATGATGTTTAGACGTACCTTAGGGTGTAGAAATCAACTAGAAAACATAGGTATGTTTCAAGGAAACTAGTACAGAAAGAAGGGGGAAGAAGTAGAAGACCTGGCGTCCCTGGTGCTCTAAGAGGCGCGGGGCGCCAGACCCAAAACTTCAGAACTGAAGTTGGGGCGTGCTGGCTGGCACGGTGCCGCAGGGTCAAAACTTCATAACCCAAAGTAGGGGGAGCTGGCTGGCACGGCGCCCCATGCCTCAGCCCAGAAAACTTCAATTTTTCTTGGTCGTTTTTCAACTCTAAAACCTCTAGTTTCGATTGGTTCTTTCCCCAAACACTTAGATTCGACTACATAACCAAAATATGCAAAAATCTATTCCAAACGACGCCTAATTTCATGAATTTGAATCAAAAACCGTTCAACAATTTCAACGAATCAAGAACTCAATAGAACTTCAACAAAACCCATCAAGAACTCAATTTCTAAACCTTCAGGAACATAAATTCGCTGAAATAAATCATGATTGGCACGTGGGTGAACTAACCCAACGCTATGTGATCTCACATACCTCGTAGGGATCACCCCTTGACGAAATCCACAAGCCTAGCTTCAAGAACTTGACGATTCCTTGCCTCTTCTCCTCTTCTTTTCTCTCCTCTCAAAACCCTAACTCTTTTTGTAAAGCGTAAACTGAATCCTATCAGTTTAGACCCAAACTTAATTACCAAAAATGAAATTAAATAATAGGGTAGTGAAAAGACCAAAGTACCCTTCTAAAATCCGGTTGACTTTCCTTATCTAGACAGCCCAACTTCAAATGGGCATATCTCCCTCATACGAACTCGAAATTGTGCAAACTTGGTGGCGCTGGAAAGATAATTCAGAGATCTTTCCTACGGTATCTGGTATCACACCAAACTCATCCTGAGAAAGGATTTATGGTCGTTTGAAGTTGACAAAAAATCCATACTTAACATAACTTAGCCAATTTTCCAGATTTAACTTATTTCCAAAAAAATGACTTTCTAATTCTAGCTCTTTGTAGTTCTTTCAAATAGCGAGGTGTTACAATATCTCCCCCTTGGGAACATTCGTCCTCGAATGAGATTACTCTTAGTAAGCTAAGGGCGTAACATCAAATATTCAGTTCAGACACCCAATAAGCAAATCTAACACATCAAGCATATCAATTAAGCAGTACTAAGAAGGGAATTAGTACCTTAATCTGGAATTTCTCTGGGCTCAAAGAGATGTGAATATCTCTTCTTCGTATCCTCCTCAGCTTCCCAAGTAGCTTCCTCAATAAATTGATTTCTCCAAAGAACTTTGATTGATTCTACTTCCTTGGTCCTCAACTTGCGAACCTGACGGTCCAGAATCTGAACAGGAATCTCCTCATAAGACAATCTATCCTTGATACCAATATCTTCAGTTGGTATGATAAGTGAAGGATCACCCATGCACTTTTTATGGAGATGTGAAACACTGGATGGACCGCTGCTAACTATTGGGGTAACTCTAACTCATAAGCTACATTACCAATATTCTTGGATATTCTGTAAGGGCCAATATACCGGGGACTAAACTTCCCCTTCTTACCAAATCTCATAACACCCTTCATGGATGAAACTTTCAAGTAAACCCAATCATCTACTTTGAACTCTAAGTCTCTTCTCCTATTATCTGTACAGGATTTCTGACGACTCTGCGCTGTTTTCAACCTCTCTTGAATAACCTTCACCTTCTCCATAGCTTGATAAACTAGGTCTGGTCCTATCAACCCAGCTTCACTAACTTCAAACCATCCAACAGGAGATCTGCACCTTCTCCCATAAAGAGCTTCATAAGGAGCCATTTGGCTGCTAGAGTGGTAACTATTGTTGTAAGCGAATTCAATGAGAAGTAAGTGATCATCCCAATTACCTTTGAAATCAATCACACAGGCCCTCAAAATATCTTCTAGAGTCTGAATAGTGCGCTCTGCTTGACCATCTATCTGAGGATGAAAAGCAGTACTCAAGTTCACCTTTGAACCCAAGCCTTTCTGAAAAGATTTCCAGAACTGTGCAGTAAATTGTTCACCTCTATATGATATAATCGAAACTGGCACCCCATGAAGTCTAACTACCTCTTAAAGATACAACTTGGCATAGTCCTCTGCTGAATGGGTAGTCTTTACCGGTAAAAAATGGGTTGATTTGGTCATTCGATCCACAATCACCCAAATAGAATCATGTTGCCTGCGAGACCGTGGAAAACCTGTGATGAAATCCATATTAATCATCTCCCACTTCCATTTCGTAAGTTCTATATTCTGAGCCATACCACCGGGCCTTTGGTGCTCTACTTTAACTTACTGACAATTCAGACACTTAGCAACAAACTCTGCAATGCCCTTCTTCATACTATTCCACCAATAGACTTCTCTCAAGTCACGGTACATCTTTGTGGAACCCGGATGGATAGAATATCTGGATCTATGAGCTTTCTCCATAATCCTTTCTTGAAGTTCATCCACCCTTGGTACACACAATCTACCTTGATAGCTCAATAAACCATCTCCCCCTTATTCAAAAGCCATTACTTTTTGCTTATGAACATTTGCCTTCAATTCAAGCAAAATAGGATCTTGGTCTTGCTTCTCTTTCACTTCTGACACTAATGATGATTCAGCCCCATTCATCACCACTACTCCTCCTTCTGTGGAATCCATTAATCGAACTCCTAATCGTGCAAGTCTGTGCACATCTTTTATTAACTCCCTCTTATCTTCCTCAAAATGGGCGGTACTACCCATAGACAACCTGCTCAAGGCATCAACAACAACATTAGCCTTACCTGGGTGATAGAGGATACTCATATCATAATCCTTGAGTAACTCTAACCACCTCCTCTGTCAGAGATTAAGCTCGTTCTGACTAAACACATACTGAAGACTCTTATTATTGGTGAACACATCTACATGAACACCATAAAGATAGTGACACCATATTTTCAAAGAAAATACTACGGCAGCCAACTCTAGATCATGGGTTGGGTAATTCTTCTCATGAACTTTCAACTCTCTGGAGGCATAAGCTATAACTTTGCCATTCTTCATTAACACACAACCCAAACCAACTTTGGACGCATCACAATATACGACAAAACCTTGAGTACCTTCTGGTAAGGTCAATATTGGGGCAGTAGTCAACCTCTTTTTCAATTTCTGAAAGCTTTTCTCACAAGCTTCAGACCATTGAAACTTCACTGTTTTTTGAGTCAACTTGGTCAAAGGGGACGAAATAGATGAAAACCCATCGACGAACCTTCTTTAATATCCAGCCAACTCCAAGAAACTACTAATGTCAGTCAGAGATGTGGGTCTAGGAAAATTTTGTACTGCCTCTATTTTCTGAGTATCAACTCTAATTCCATCACCGGAAACTATATGGCCTAAGAATGCCACATACTCAAGCCAAAAATCACATTTTGAGAACTTAGCATACAATTCTCTATCCTTTAGAGTTTGGAGGACTATTCTGAGATGGCTAGCATGATCTTCCTCATTCCTCGAATAGATTAGAATGTTATCAATTAACACAATAACAAACATATCTAAATAAGGCTTGAATACACTATTCATAAGGTCCATGAACGTTGCAGGTGCATTAGTTAAATCGAACGACATGACCAGAAACTCATAATGACCATAACGAGTCATGAAAGCTGTCTTTGGAATATCACATTCCCTTACACTTAAGTGATGGTAGCCTGATCTGAGGTCTATTTTATAAAAACAAGTGGCACCCTGAAGCTGATCGAAAAGATCATCAATTCTCAAAAAAGGATACTTATTCTTGATAGTAACCTTATTCAACTGACGGTAATTTATACACATTCTAAGAGAACCATCTTTATTCCTCACAAATAGGACCGGAGCGCCCCAAGGTGAGACACTTGGTCGAATAAAATCTTTCTCTAGGAGATCTTTCAACCGTTCTTTTAACTCTTTCAACTCTGCTGGTGCCATTCTATATGGAGAAATAGATATAGGACGAGTATAGGGAAGAATATCTATACTGAAATCCATTTCTCTCTCTGGAAGGACTCCGGGAAGATCATCTGGAAAGACTTCTGGAAACTCTCTTACTACTGGAACTGACTGAATATGAGGTATCTCAATACTAGAGTCATTAACTCAGACTAAGTGATAGACACACCCCTTGGAAACTAACTTTCTTACCTTAAGGTAATAAAATAAAACGACCCTCAGGCACTACTGAATTACTTTTCCACTCTAAGACTGGCTCATTTTGAAACTGGAACTTGACAACTCGAGTTCTACAATCAACTGAGGCATAACAGGCATGAAGCCAGTCCATACCAAAAATAACATCAAAATCTACCATGTCTAACTCAACTAAATCAGTCATGGGGCTCATGTGATTGACAGAAATGGTACAATCACGATAGACTCTCTCTGCTAGAATAGACTCACCAACAGGTGTAGAATCACTGAAGGGGTCACTTAGTTTTTCAGGAAGAATGTAAAAATTCGTCGCAACATAAGGAGTTACAAAGGATAAACTTGCTCCTAGATCTAGCAAAGCATAAACATTAAAGTTAAAGACTTGGATCATACCAGTGACAACATCTGGTGAATCCTCTTGCTCTTGCCGACTAGTTATAGCATACAGACGGTTTCCTCCTCCGCCTGCCCCTGAAGTAGCTCCTCTAGATGCAGCTCTGTCTGGTGGAGCAACTGAAGAAGATTGGGCTTTATTGCCCCCATTACCGTTACCCTGCTTGTTCTTTGGATAATCTCGCATAAAATGACCATTCTGGCCACACTTGAAGCAACCAGTAGAGCTATCACGACACATCCCTGAGTGGTTCCTACCACACTTAGCACATGCAGGAGGCTTACTACCCCTTGTGCCATACTACCCTGAGAATAGGCAGGTTTAGCTCTGAAATTTTGACTATTGTACTCACCTCTATTTCTTGGTGCAGGCGCACTAGCATATGATGGAGCAGGTCCCTTTTTGTTTCTGTTGGAAGGAAGACTGGATGGTATTACTCTTCTGCTGCCCGGACTCATTCCCTGATGTCTTAGCCCTCTTATTCTTAAACTCTTCTCTATCCCTCAGCTTGTCCTTCTCAACTTGTTGCAAATGGATCATTAGCCTTGCTATGTCCATATCCCCTATCAGCATAGCTGCCTTGCCTTCCTTGCTTGACAGGCAAGACGACCCAGCAACGAATAAACTCATCCTGCTCCTCATGTCAGCAACCATCTCCGGAGCATAGTGGGAAAGTTGTGTGAACTTCAGACTGTACTCATGAACTCTCAAAGAATCCTGCTTGAGAGTGAGGAACTCTCGTACCTTAGCCTTTCTCAATTCTCGGGGAAAGAAACGCCCCAAGAAGGCCTTTTCAAAACAAGCCCAACTCGCAGGTGGTGCTCCCTCAGCTCGGTTCTTCTTCCATTGGTTGAACCATATCCTAGCGACACCCTTCATCTAGTATGCAGCTAGTTCCACTCTTTCAGCATCAGCAACATGCATGATCTCAAAAACCTTCTGAAGTTCTTCAATAAAATTCTCTGGATCCTCGGTAACACTTAAACCTGTGAAGTTTGGTGGATTCATCCTTAAGAACTCACGGATTCTGGAAGTATCAGCCACTTCCTGACGATTCTCTCTCTGTTGCCCAGCTTGGTTGGTCACAACTTGGTTCAACATCCGGATGGCCTCACGGAACTCAGCATTGGTGAGCTCTCCTTGGGGTTCCACTACTGGTGTATTAGGTAACCCTTGTTCCTGTGGTTCAACATTTCTCCTAGCCGGATGACCTCTGACAGCTCTTCGTGGAGGCATGATCAACTGAATGACACGCGCAAGCATGAATTAGAGGAAACTTTTTTAGAGATAAAATTCTAACGCACTAAATGAATATGAAAGAATTAAGATAGTTCCTAAGTTTTGCAGCCTCCTAATTATGGATGTGGCGCGCTTCACACCGATAACTAGGACTCTACAGACACGGCTTCATAGACTCCTTAGGACTGTTGAACGCTGGGCTCTGATACCAAGTTTGACACGCCCCGAGCCTACACCCTGGGTGGGACTGGCACTCGAGAACCATTGCTGGCCCCAAGCGAACCCTCAGCGGAAGACTTAACTCAATCATAATTATACTTTCACAATAAACTGAAAGTTCAAAGATATCTGAGAATGTATTAAAATAACATTCACTGGCCAAAGTGGCAACTCAAGTCTCAACATAATAGAATGAAAATGAAATGACTAAAGAACTACATCTGACTGTCTACGAAGCCTCTAACAACTGAGATGGATGTCGGGACAATACCCACGACATCCTAATGAACTAAACATACTGAAAGCAATAAAAGGGATCCTCTGGAAGTAAGGAGGCTCACCAACAACTCTGGAGCTCAACTAGAATCAACGATGCGCTGGGTGCTGATCCTGGTTACCTGTATCTGCATCATAAAAAGATGCAGGCCAAATGGCATCAGTACATTGAATGTACGAGCATGCGAGGGGAATTCTAAAACAAGACATAAGCTTGAAAGGAATTGAAGAACAACCTGGTCTCAACTCAACTCAACTGAACTGAACTCATTTCAATATAAAGCAATATAAACAAGTACAATATAAAGAAAAGCTTTTTAAAACATGGATAACAATTCTGTATATTTAGAAATACAATAGTAACTCTGGATGTATGCAAAGATACAATATAAACTCTGGAATTATATAAAAATACAATATAATACTGTTGTGGGAGTTTCTCTAACCGACAACCATCACTTAAGAGCTATTGTGATGATACAACATTTTGCCTCACGCTGCTAGGGTCTTCCTATACCTTGCTGAGGTTATAGAACCTTACTACTAAGTGGATCCACTAGTCTATGATAAAAAACACTAAGGAATCATCTAAAAAGTATGACCCTTTTCTACCCATGATAGCTACATAGTTTATGGGGGCTGGCAGTTGTCTGAACTCTCCCCCATATCGGAGCTCAATACTACTCCTAAAATATAATACTAGCTCTTGTGTTTAAAAACATACTTCTTTCTGTGGTTTGAGATAATTGCTCAAAACTTAGCTCAAAGGCTCTCTTGGAAATCAAAGTTTCCTCTGTTGCTTAATTGTGAAAGCATTTACTCTTTTCTAAAAAACTAGCTCAAAGGCTCTTTTGGAAATCAAAGTTTCCTTTCTTGTTTAAATGTGAAAACATTTTACTCTTTGGGAATACATAGTCCCAATATACTCTTTTGAAGAAATGAACTTCAAGCTTTACTCTTTACTCAACTCAAAACTCAAGTCTTAAAACAAAGTTAAAACGTTTGTGAAAGACTTTTGGAAAACCCTTTGAACTCATCTTGACTTGACACTTAACTTTTCATGAATTGAATTATGGATTCAAGGCTCATGATCTCATGATCTCATGTTTATGGATGACTTCATGATGTTTATATGTACCTTAGAATGTAGAAATGAACTAGAAAACATAGGTACGTTTCAAGGAAACTAGTACGGAAAGAAGGGGGAAGAAGTAGAAGACCTGGCGCGTCCCTGGCGCTCTGAGAGGCGCCCAGTAGAAGACCTGGCATCCCTGGAGCTCTGAGAGGCGTGGGGCGCCAGACCCAAAACTTCTGAACTGAAGTTTGGGCACGCTGGCTGGAGCGGCGCCCCAGGGTCAAAACTTCAGAAAACTCTGATTTTTCTTGATCGTTTTTCAACTCTAAAACCTCTAGTTTCGATTGGTTCTTTCTCCAAACACTTAGATTCGACTACATAACCAAAATATGCAAGAATCTACTCCAAACGAAGCCTAATTTTATGAATTTGAATCAACAAACCTTCAACAATTTCAACGAATCAAGAACTCAATAGAACTTTAACAAAACCCATCAAGAACTCAATTTCTAAACCTTCAAGAACATAAATTCGCTGAAATAAATCATGATTGGCGCGTGGGTGAACTAACCCAACGCTATTGGATCTCACATACCTCGTAGGGATCACCCCTTGACGAAATTCACAAGCCTAGCTTCAAGAACTTGACGATTCCTTGCCTCTTCTCCTCTTTTCTCCTCTTCTTTTCTCTCCTCTCAAAATCCTAACTCTTTTTGTAAAGCGTAAACTGAATCCTATCAGTTTAGACCCCAACTTAATTACCAAAAATGAAATTAAATAATAGGGTAGTGAAAAGACCAAAGTACCCTTCTAAAATCTGGTTTTGACTTTTCTTATCTAGACAACCCAACTTCAAATGGGCATATCTCCCTCATACAAACTCAAAATTGCACAAACTTGGCGGCGTTGGAGAGATAATTCAGAGATATATCCTACGGTATCTGGTAGCAGACCTAAATTATCCTGAACTAGGATTTATGGTCGTTTGAAGTTAACCAAAAATCCATATTTAACATAACTTAGCCAATTTTCCAAATTTAACTTATTTCCAAAAAAAAAAAACTCTTTCTAATTCTACCTCTTTCTAGTTCTTTCAAATAGCGAGGTGTTACATATTTTGTATTTTTATATACAAACTGATTTACATTGTAATTTTCAATACATTGAGTTGCTATCTGCTGTTTTAAAAGCTTTTCTTTATACTTGGATTACTATTATTGCTTTTATACTGAAATGAGTTAAGGTTGAGTTGAGTTGAGACGAGTTAAGTTGTTTCTTCAGTTCCAGTTCAAGCTTATGTCATGTTTAGATTTCCCCTCACATGCTTGTACATTCCATGTACTGACACCATTTGGCCTGCATCTTTTATGATGCAGATACATGTAATCAGGATCAGCATCCAGCTTCGTTGATCCTGTCGAGCTTCAGAGTTATTTGGTGAGCCTATTTGCTTTCGGAGGATCCCTTTATTATGTTTTGTCATTTCAGTTTGTTACGATGATCGGGGGTCTTGTCCCGACATCCCTCATAGTATTAGAGGCTTCATAGATAGATAGACAGTAGTTCAGGAGTCTTGTTCATTTCAGTTGTTATGTTCTAGACTTGAGTTGCTGCTTTGGCCAATGAATGTTTCTTTAAATATTCTGAGTTAGTTATTTTGAGTTAAAGTTTTACTTTTTGAAGTCATCTTATGTTGAGTAAGTTTTCGGCTAAGAGTTGAGTTAGGACAAGGGTTCGCTTTGGGCCAACAATGGTTCTCGAGTGTCAGTCGCGCCCAGGGTGTAGGCTCGGTGCGTGACAAGTGGTGTCTAGGTCAACTTCGATACAACCTTAACTTGTTTTATCAACTATTTGTTATTTTTCATCAGCACAAATATAAAGAGAACTTTTATCACCATAGACATATAGAAGAATAATCTAGGGTTGCATTAGAAGTATATTTTTGTTTTTACAATTTAAGCCTATAGTCAACATATGACCGTCAAAATACTTAATTTCACTATTGATTCGGGTACAAATTCTTCAAAACACATTTGAAAAAAATTATTGTAAGTCAACATAAATAATTATTCAAAAAATTGTGAAAACTATAGTCAAAGAAAAAAAATTGTTTAACTATCTAAGCAGTAACAATTTCACATAAAATAGGACGAGGGACTATATGACTCTCTCTATTCCACATTATGTGATGCGATTTTCATACCTTTTCAAATACAATTTACATATTAGAAGTAATTTTTTTATATATAAATCACAATAATTAATAATTCAAAACATTTAAAAGTTGTATAAAAAATGAAATTGGAGAATATACCTGATTTTCTGTAAGGGGCAGCACCTAAATCTGTATTGCATTTTGGACAAACTTTCAATTTCTCTTCTTTTACCTTCCTCATTATGCAATTCTTGCAAACTGTAAAAAATATTAAACACAGATTAATCAAATTTCATTAAAAAATGATATATAATGAATTAAGAAATAAAAAATGATAAGAACGAAAAAATAAAAAATGTTGAACCATATTGCAAAACTCACCTCTTTTTATAATAAAATCCCACATAATACATAAAAATACAGTCGTGTTAATGACTAGGGCCAAATGCAACAAATTGATCATACAAGAAAGTTAATAATAAATAAACTGTTTAATTAAGAAACATGATAAATTCAACTCAATTGACAAGAACAAATGATTTATCAAAATCAATAAATTCAAAAAAGAAACCTCCAAAATCAAAAAATCAAAATTTATATTATTTGTAAAAATAAATAAATGGAAAGAACTAAAAAAATTAAAATATTCAAGAACATGAAATCACATCTACAAATGATTTATCAAACATCA